>OZ014481.1:6468559-6609408 GCA_963965965.1 Trididemnum nubilum | reverse complement strand
GTGCTTGTATCTTCAAAAGTGGGCAGTACCAAATACGACAGTACCACGGTACTTTTTAGTACCGACGATACTTTTTCAAAAATGGTACCGAAGTATTGGGACCGCGGTACTTTTTTAAAAAAATACGTGGTATTTTCAGTTTTTGTTATCACTTATCGATTGAAAATCAAACTATCTCTCTTTGGAGTGGAGCTAATAAATTTTTAACTCCGAAATACAACGTTATGGTTCGCTAGAAAAAAAGGTTCACAGTGTACTTGCCAACAACGAGTATGTAATCGCAACATCTCTGCATCAGCAGTTACGTATTATCCATTAAGACCATTGAAGACGAAAGTAATGAAACTCCTTTGGGTATGAAAAAATGCAGCAAACGGTCAAAGCCAAAGTAGTCAACTTGTTACAAGAGGAGTTGGAAACGCAAGATGCTTTTGATGAGAGCAGCGATATGAACGAAAGTGAACATTTGAAAGTTTTGAAAAACTGGTTCTGAGTTCATGACGTCATCATTTCGACGTCACGGCCATATTTTCGAAAAATAACGCCATTTTACAATGACATCGCAGGCGGTTCAAAATTTATACATTGGCTTGTTTTTTGATACTGAATCATAAAATGCCTAAATCAAGTTGATAACGTAACAAAAACGTCTTATGACGTCATTTAAGTTAAATATTGGCCAAAAACTGCTCAGAATTCGGAAAGTAATTTCGGAAAACCTCAAAATTGGGAAACTTCCCGTTGCCTTGGCAACGTAAAATTTTCAGGAGTTATTTGTGATGAAATTTGACTTCAAGTCAAGTTGATTTGAAAAAAAAATTTTTTCTTAAAGGATATATGACAAAAAAACCGAGAGGGGGCAAAAATGCCCCCGGGGAAAATAAGTTTAAAACCCAAAAAAGTTGGGTTAAGTGACAAACTGACAATTATTTTAAACGTTGATTTTTCTAAAAGTAAATTGTTGCTCGTAACCTTGGTTTATCGTGCTGTTTTTCACTAAAAATAGCAAATTTTTTTTAACAAACGTTCTTCAAAGATTTTAAGACAATTACGCTAAATCATCCAAAAGTACCGTACCGAGTAGCGGTACCACGGTACTTTTTAAAAATAGTACGGGTACCGACGGTCCTTTTTTCAAGCAAGTACCAGTACCGCGGTATTTCAAAAAGTACCGTGCCGACCTCTGTGTATTTTACCGAGTTTGAAGATAATCGATTCAGGTCTGCATATGACATGGACTACAACAAGCAATAGGATCGGTAACTTGGTATAGATACAGCATTTGCAAATGAAATTTATCAGAACAAAATTGCTAGAGTTATAATGATTCTTCACTTCATCCGACATATCAAGGCTTCTCTTGTATTTAATTTGATTCACTGTACTTTAATGTTGTATTGATTTGCTAAGTTGCTTTGGCCAAAAAAAAAGAAGTATTTATTCTAACCCCTTTACCCCCTTACTCTCTGGTCAAGTACAAAACATGCTCAAAAGCATGAATATTTGGTGAAATTAATCGAGTGACTTGCCTAGGGGGCTTTTGCCCCTTAGCCCTCATGGTTACGCCATTTGAAATTAAATACTGTTTTATTACTATAGGCATAATATTATTATTTTTCTAAATAGGTACAGATTATAATGGAGAGCAGACAAAAAAAAACAAAAAACCAGCAACCTCTATTTTTGCTTTGTTATTACTTAACTATTCTTTTTTGTTTGCTAAGCAAAAAACACGAAATATGATACCAGTTTAAAAAAACCACCACCCCATTACAAGCAGTGACATAATGATTGCGTATGATACCTGAATGATAAGAATGGTAGCTCAAAGGACTTGAAGTAAGATTACAATATTATTCGAAAAATGCCAGCTACAGCTTTATTAAAAAAGCGATCTCAAACTCAAAATTTAGTGCAATGTAAAGATAAAGCAAATACATTGTATTGAGGATAAAAACTTTGAACGTCGAGGTTGAATTCCAGAAAACTTTTCAACAAATTTAAATACCATAAGTTAAAGAAGCTAGGTAAAATATAAATGATTCAAATATGATATACATCATGTAGTCGATATAGGCCTAAGTATATCATCTTTGGGAGTGAATACAGAAAGAAGTATTGTAGCAGGTTTTTTCATATCTGTCATATTAGATCTTATCATATTCGAATTATCTTTTGCAGCATGATTCGAATACGGTCGCAAAACTTGGTTTTTCAAAGAAATAGGAATTTTTGAATTAGAAACCATGATCTGGTTGGTGAAATTACTTGTTATAGCTTTATATTTGATCGCGGCAAGTCCTACTGGGCAAGCAAGAAGAATTATAACTGTGAATCAAAATGAATTACGAACACATGAACATTTAGTCGAGAAAAACTTTCGAGCAAGTACGCCTACAGAAGCTGAAGTAGCTACTGAGATAGAACCAGAAAATGAAATACGAGCACTAGAGGGCACTAGTACCAACAGAACAACGCAAGCTCGCAGCAAAAAAAAGTCAAAAAAACGAATTCGGGATGCGGAGAACCTGTGGTTTCATTGCGCGGATGAAACCACTCCAACTGAAATAACTTGGGAGAGAAACATGGGAGTAATGTGTAGCAGAGAATATCCATTTTATACCTGCTGTTCAAACCACGATCTAACAATGGACCTCTTAGGGTCAAAGGTTAGTTTCAATCAAGCATGGTTATGATTACCTTTGGGGAGGATGAGTTTAATAGAAAAGGTTAAATTTTTTGCCTTTGATGTAAAATTTGGGCACGGATAATCAAGGGCGTCGGCAGAAAAATTTTCAGGGCGGGGCCAATCAGAATAGAGCCAGTATTAACTACTAAAAATGAAAGAATTTTTTGAAATTTGGGAGGTTTAAGAGAGAGTATGTAAAAATCCAGGGGGGGCATGGCCCTCCCCTGCCCTGCCCCCCCCCCCCCCCCCTTGCCGATGCCCATGCGGATAATGCTCTAATAATATATGGTATAATGATAAGCAGTTCTTACTGTTTAACCCAGATTAATTCGTGAATTGAAAAAACCAATAAACTAACTTAAGATCAAATTACGAGTGTTAGATATGGTGGACTGACTAATTTGTCAGTCAAAATTTTCATAGACAAAAACCAAACTATTGGGGTTTTTGTCTATGAAAAGTTGGGGTTTTTGTTTTTGAGGTTTTTGTCTATGACTATTGGGGTTTTTGTCTATGAAAAGGATGAAGTTTTTCTATGACAACCTTCAGACTTGTTCCAGATCGCAGAGCAAATACCAAATCACCGATGCGCAAGTTTGTTGAAAAAACTTCGCTGTGCCCACTGCTCTCCACGATCTTGGTGGCTTTTTCACGCACCCGACAAAATGAGGCTTCCTCATAAACGAGTTGTCCCCATCATGTGCCCGGCTTTTTGCAAAAACTTCCACGATGCCTGTCGAGACTCGATAGCAGGTAAAAAACCGGGTATATTTGAAAAACTTGATAAAAATTTGGAATACCTATTTGGGTAAAACCTGGTGTATTTGGATGAGTTTGCAAAAATTTGATATGTTTAGATAAAATCTGGTATATTCGGACAACTTCGTAAAAAATCTGAGATGTTTGAATAAAACCTGGTATGTTTGAATAAAACCTGGTATATTTGGCTAAAGTCTGGTCAATTTGGGTAAAACCTGGTATATGTGGTAACTCTTAAGCGGGTGCAGATTCGTCCAAAGGATAGCGCCATAGTCGCTTTCTCGTGATAGGAGGATAAAGATCCATCAAACCGATTGTCAAACCACAACCGGTTCCATCTGACACAATGTAGCCAAAATCAAAATTTTGTCCTCAAGTGGTTTGAACTTTTTGAGTAATAAATGAGAATACAAATTAACTTAAAAAACCCTGTTCAATCAAATATATCAGACATGAAATTCGATATTTTTGCAGAATATAGTTGTTTGAAAAATCATTTTCACGGACACTAATCCTTCGTGACAACGAAATTAATGGATTAAGGGTTTACTTTCAAAGAATTATCTAACAAGTTTATTATTTTAGGCTTACAAAATGATGATTTCTGCGACTTTCACACTGGCAATGAGGATGGACCATGTTTTCCAGATTACAAAATCAGGCGGGGAACAATCGACTGATCTCCAGCAAATTTTACAGTGAAATTTTCATGAAATATTTTGTCAAGTTTAATTTCAAACTGTAAAATATTTTCAAGAACTTGTTACTTAATACATTTTTTCATCTACCATATATACGTGTACATTGTTACAGCACGATCGTTTCTAGTTGGATTCGAACCTAGGTTTTTATGTTCTGTCGTTAACACGTCCATTTACCTTATTTGCATATTACTTTTAAGTTGCGCGTCTTTCATAATTCGCTCGATAGAAACTTGCAAAGTTGCTTGAAAGACGCGCCGTTTGCTTGATCACCTTTTTGTAGCAACAGTGGCGTAAATCCGTAAAAATTATTGGGGGGGATGAAACAGAGCCAACAAAAGTTGCACTTATAAAAAAGCGTATAGTTGCGTAGCTGCAATATTAGCCGTACTGCGTCTTATACGCATCACATCCGCCCAAGCCTTTGGTTACTAACAACCAGTGACGTAGCAAAGATTTTGCAAAGGGAGTGGATTTACATTGCAGAGACAATCACAGCAATGGGGGGAAGCCCCCGTCGCTGAAAAAATTTTACGATTTTTAAAGACAAAATCAGCGTTTTTGGAGCATAGGCCCATGATTCAATGCTTTATTAAAGTTGCCCAAAGTGTTCCAGTTGTGGAAAAACATGGTGATTCATGTAATTGCGACGTTACTTAGGGCCTATGAGAGGGAGGGAGGCTGGTCTGGCCCCAGAAATTACGCCACTGGTACAGGCGCGTAGCCGGAAATTTGCAATTGGGGGGCTGTTTGGGGGGTCTGGGGGCGGAGCCCCCAGCCGCCGGAGGCCAATTGGGGTTGGGGGCGAAGCCCCCAGATGCCGGAAGCTGGGGGTTTGGGGGCAAAGCCCCCAGCCGCCGGAGGCACGGGGGTGTGGGGGCTGAGCCCCCAGCGCTCGAAAATTTTGCATTTTTTTTTGCGAAAATAACTTCATTTTAGGGCTATTTTGAATAAAAAATAATGATTTCAAAACGTGGCTTAGAAATTGACAGTGCAAACAAGATTAAACTGGTAGCATAAATGGGCTCTTTGGGAGGTGGCTAATGGTAAAATGTAGTTTTCTTGTTTAGATGCTGGTAAATTATAAAATCGAATAGTGCAATAAAACTCACACGGAGTAATCTATTTCGTATACAGTTTATAGAGAAAAATAATTGGGGGGCTAATGAAAAGAGATTTGAGAGAAATGATTGGTAATTAACAAATACTGAATAGCCCCCCCCCCCTATTTACTAGTTTATAGTATGTTTGTTGATGACACCGATGTTTAGCATTTTTACAGTAGCGATCAAATTTGATTGCTTATTTTTGACCATTTATCAAAAATTTCATTTATTTGTTGGTTTTATTTTTGACAAATTAGCCCCCCCCCTGAATATATGTTTCAAAAGATGTTTTAAATTTAAATATTTAGTCCACTCCAGTGCATAAAACAGTCACAAAGTGCTAAAAATGTAGTGTTTTTCCCATTCTGCATTTTGGTCGACATGTCAATGGGGGGGGGGGCTATAGCCCCCCGGCCCCCCCCCCTGGCTACGCTACTGGCTAAAAACGTGATATTTTCCTAATTCTGCATTTTGGTAGGCAGTTCATTAGCCCCCCCCTAAATAAACATTTTAAAATAGTCCAATCCAGTGCAAAAGACAGTCTTAGAAATGCTAAAACGTGGTATTTTCCTTATTCTGCATTTTGGTCGGCAGTCCATTAGCCCTCCCCCCCCAAAATAACGTTTCAAACTATACTTTAAATCATTTTTAGTCTAATCCAGTGCAAAAGAGAGTCTTAGAAGTGCTAAAAACGTGGTATTTTTCTTATTCGGCATTTTGGTCGGCAGGCCAATGGGGGGGGCTATAGCCCCCCACCCGCCTTCCCCCCCCCTCCCCCGGCTATGCTACTGCACTGGTAACAACTTGTATAAAGCAGAAACAGATCCAGAAAATTTTGCAAGAGAGGGGCCCGAGGTAATATAACTGCCGGAGGTCATGTATTAAATGCCATTTTTGCATCATTTTACGTTTGCCTTGGTTAAGCTGGGGAAGAGGAAGAGGGTCTGGAACCCTCTGGATCTGTTAACGACTGATAAAGACGTTAGCCACAAAATCTAAAATTAATACAAGTTCACTTGTGCTGAAGTTTGAAGTTACGGTACCGGTATATAATATGCACAGGAAATCAGTAAAGATTAAAGAACAAGCAAAGAACGTTAGAATTGTACTGTACAACACCAACATTTAGCAATAGCCTACACATTACACAATACGACGAATTGAATAAACAATCGGGGCGCAAACATTAATTGCTAAAAGAACCATGAAGATGAATCCGAAGCAAATTTAGCATTATTGTAAAAACGTAAAACAGCTGCGAAAGCAAGAAAAAAAGGCAGAGAGTTTCGGAAAGCGCTATAGACTATACTTTTAGATTTTACAGCCTACATAATTATGTTTGGCTAGGTCAGCCAATTTTATTATAGTGTACAGTATTTTGTTTCTGGCAAAGAAGCTCAATGATTTTTCTTTTAACAATTTTTTTTACTATCTGCAATGCTCATCTCTTTTTTTCTTACTGCATCTCTGTTCCGCTGCATAAAGAAAGCAGAGCTTTATCTTATTTTTTGCAATGCGAACGATGGACGTTTGTAGGCTACTTTATTGATTGAGTGCGTGAATAAAAAAAGGCTGTAGCAATCCGTAACCATATTAGCAAGAAACGGGAAGCCATTGAATCAGCAAGATAAATCGTCAAAAATAGCAGCGTACGATAAATTATTGGGGGGGTTGCATCCCCCCCGCATCCCCCCCTCAAAAATTATTGGGGGGGATGCATCCCCCCATCCCCCCCGGGATTTACGCCCCTGTGTAGCAACGTTTTAATTCTAGCACGGTAGTTAAATCAGTCTTATTTTTGGACAGTAGCGTCAAGAGGTTTTTTTTATTTTATGGTGTTAAATTCGGTCTTTCAGTTTTAAGTGTTTTCCGCCCAGCCGGGTAATCTTCGATAAATTTTTGCTGGACCGGTCTTTTTTATTTGCCTTTTTATTGATAGTTTGTTTTGGAATCTCCTTTGTTAGCCTCTTGAGCGCAAGGACCAGACAGTGAAGACCTAGGCATTCCGCCTAGGACACAGCCATCAATCTATAACATACATTACAAGGGACGATAACATTATGCCATAAATAAGTGACTTAACCCAATAGAATTGCATTCCAAGACATTATATAATTTACAACAAAATCAGCAATCGTATTGCGCTTATTGTTTTTTTTTACCTCGTATTTTTCGAGTTTGAATGGTAGGTTATTTCAAACTTTAATGTTGATTCTATCAACTTGAGTCTGCTATGGAACCGCAAAGCTATAGAACAAACTGAGTCTGCTGTCGAACCAATCAAGATGATTCGGTGATTAAGCGATTGAAAAGATAGCCTTAAGATTGCACGAATTCCGACTCAAAGCACGACGAATTCAGTAGTGTGAAGCCAGTCTTTGAAACATCCATCATTTTCAGTAACAAACTACCGTACAGCACCTAATTTTGTTATCTTTTTTTAATCATTCTTATTTTCACCGTGTGACTGTATTTCTTTTCTCTGGAACAACCACCAAGGCTTTTTGAAAAGTTTAATATCAAACGCATTAAACAAAGCATCTTTGAGTTGATGATGCGAGGTTTCGTATCGTTGAAAGGTAAAAGCAGCTTGACAATTACCAACATATTACGTGTTACATTAAAAAACCACAAATTAAAAATTATTGTTAAATGAAAACAAATTAAACCACAGTGACAAGCGATGGGAATGAAATAAATACAAAACACACGATTTCATAAACACGCAAAGTAAAACCATATTCTCAATACAGGTTTTGTTAAACCAAGGCTTCGCTTTAAAATATTTTGTTACTGAAACCTACCGACAATCTTAAAACCAAAAAGGCATTTTCGAAATATATCATGTTAAGGAAAAAGGGTGTTTTTTCATGACTTTTGTAATAGTATGTGTGTTGAAATGTTTTAGTACTGCTAAAATTGCTGTAAAAAAAATTACAAAACGCCGAAAAAAATCAAATACTAAAGTTAAGATTATGATATAGTTTTGCATTATGTATATTCGTCCAACAATAAATAGTAGGCTAACTGGTGCTTTTCAAGGCAGTTACGTAGCTATGAATAAGGGATATAAATTCCCATATTAATTGCATGCACTAACAAGCAAATGTGCATAATATTTTACAATAATTCTTTGATATGTTAAGGCAAAAAACGACCATAAATTGTAAAGCAATAAATAAGTCTTGTACTATAACAATAAAGTTCCAAACGCCATTAACATGATTATGTCGCTAGAGTCAACTAAAAATGCTCACGCGTTTTTTTAATTAAAAGAACAGCGAAGAAAATTGCGTTTATTTACGATAAATATACTAGTTTTTCCGGAACTTGAAATACAGTATCGTATATAATCTAATACCGGACATCTCGCTCAGTACTGTAAGTCAAAGTATATAGCAGTGCTACCAATAAAAATTTTATATTTTGCTGCATTTGCTTAAAAAACGATGTGTTTGTTATAAATGAAATTCAAAACTGAATTAGCATATTATCAGAAATTTTTTTACAAAGCAGGTTCGAAAAGGAAATTAAAAGTTAACACGGTAGAGAGTTTTATGACTATCCAGTGTTGCCAGCTAACTATTTCGAAAAGGCGGGACTGGCGTTTTGGAAGGACAACATTTTACAATAAAAAAAATACTTGAAATGGTAACATACAAGGTTGCAAAAAGTCAGTGTTAGTGCCAATAACATGATTACAGTCTAGTTCTGATTTATGACGTAAGTTCAATTTGACCAAAACTACGACACAAAAATGTGAGGGTAAGCGATAATTACTCGTTAGGTAGTAATTATACAACAAACGATAACAAAAGATTTTGGTTATTTTGATACTTTCAGACTTCAAAAGTAGAAATAAGTGGGGCGTCGTTAGCGGGCAATGTTGGAGAGTTTCTAGAATTGTCGCTAGAGGCGCTGCTGTTGCTTGACGACGGGGGCAACTTTTTATCTTCGTCAGAACTGCTAGTCTCTGGCGACCTCTTGCGGCGGTCGTTGCTAAGTCCAGATAAAGTCTTGCGGACTCGTAACAAGCTCAAGCGCGACTCGTACCGATCGTTCCAACACTCTTGCATAGTTAAGGAGTAGTTTTTCATAATCTGGAATAAACGAAACTTATCATCATCAGTCCCATTGTTTCACATCTAGTACTCCCCTTTTAGGAATTTTTTCCAGCTGATAAATTTTGCAGTTTTGCGTTCCACTATCTTTCAATAAATCAGCTTCTGTAGCATCTATCCTTTTTCTGCAACCCAGCTTTTTCTTCTCTTCTTCTCCAACTATTTTATGCAATTCTTTTTTCGATGGAAAAAGTTTTTCGTACTAGCTCATACTCAAGGAATATTTCTTCGCTTTCTTTTCTCTATACGCTTCCAATGTCAGCTTACTCCATTAACTATGGCTAAATTCTTCAGTTTTATCTACAGTAGTCCAGGCATATTCTTCAATATCTCAGCTTTCGTTTTTGTTTTTTTTTGATTAATTTGACAGTGTGAACAATTCTTTTCAAAACTGCCATATCGTTGTATCTCATACACGATGCTTTGCTGCTAAGCTTAACATTACATTGCTGATCGTAAATAATGCCTGTGTAGCAGCATGTACTTTTTTCTCAATCTTACAAAAACTGTCTTTTACGCAATAGTTCATATTTTCTACGTTTAGACCATGCTGTTCTGACCCTTAAAGCAACTGATTCAACTGGTCACCCAGGTACCCGAACAAATAACGTTTAGGTCAAGTTATCAAGCACATTCGTAAACATGTTCAGTAGTAGTTAGCCAATAAACTTACGTGCTCGTAATTCAGAGTCGTAACAACAGTAAATCAAAAAAATCAAAAATTTAGGGTCTAAATAAGCGTCAATTTTTTTGCCATAACCGTCTACATTCGACAGCGGTGATATCAGTCAGCAGTAAGAAAAAAAAAGTTAATAAACAATTCGGTTTTTATTCGGAAACAAAAAATTAGACTATCATACCTTGTTGCAATGCCACTCCGGGAGAATTTCAGGTCTGAGTTTTTCTATCACGACGACCTTCCTTATTTCTTCTATATCAGGGTCGCTACTCAGGACATCGTAGTAAGGAAGCTGGTAATCGTTGACATAATCTTGAAAGGGAAAAACAAAAACTGCAATTTTTTTTCTCTGTGACTTGAACGAGGCTTGAAACTGATATTATATTAAGTTTGATTAATTTTTTTCCTTCCGTAAAATTTAGAAAAAATCCAAACCCATTTCGTAATAATTCGCTTCTTTGTCGTTGCTCATATTGTATTAGTTAAAACAACTTATTTCAACAACAAAAATCATATTCACTGATCTTTTGTATAACTCGTTTAGATTTTGAGCAGGTGGGCTTGACTCGAAGACAGTCAAACGACCACTCTAAACAGCTTTTCCGGTTGGATTGCTGTTTAAAACCTGCTGGGTGGGAGGGTAATGGTTTCACAATTCTGTTTCCAAAAAGACCCATGTAAAATATCTAAAGTTGAGTGCACTACATTTTGGGAGCCCAAATCTTTAAAGTTTTCCAAATACATTGGGAAAAAATAACGCAACTTGCAGCTGCGAGCCGAGAATCAACTTTGTCTTACGGTGTCAAAATGAGTTCAAACATAGTTTTCATTTATGACGTCATATTACATTAATACGTGGTGACGACAGCAAATAAATGAGCATATCAAAATGTTGACGTGGAGCTTGTATTCAGGAAGTTTAATGTAATGAACATGATTTTGTTTCCGTCTTGCTGGAGCCTAACAGGCCAATTACATTCGTGGTCTAGACCAAAAACAATTCCGAATGTGGCTACAAAATGGCGAAAAACGAAACCTATTGGGAACCATACCACAGCAATACAACACCAACAAAACAAGTCCTGGGTTCGCGTCGAGTTAATCGCTCTAAAATTTTCTGAACTGCGCGTGTGCACTGCGCAATGGAGTAGATGAAAGAAGTAAAAAACAAAACAACGTTGTTTCGAAAACTTGGCTCGGAGTTCTGTTCCAACTAAATTAAAAAATGTGACTGCGGTAGCACTTTATCGAAAACCTCGGTACAGGAGCCTGAGGAAGGATCTTTTATCTGGCGTACCTTTTTCTTGAGGGAGGGGTAAATTTTTTTCTCGAAATGCTAAGAAGCCCCGTGCGAACTAATCCGGTCTATACGCCAAATCTTTAAGCATATACGAAAAATTTATTCAAATTAAAGCCAAAATAAGCACCTTTGACTCGTGTTCGGTTCGCAATTTCCCACATAACCAGAGCGAATCCGTAGGCGTCTGCTGCTTTATAGGGCTCAAAAGAGTCCGGGTGAAAGGATTGCGTAATGACCTCTGGCGCCATATAGCGTATTGTTCCTCTTCGTCGAGACGTCTCGTACGAACCAAAATTGACTCGGCCTTGTTGTCTAAATACACGAACAAGGTTTGTTAATACGCGTTCGGATTTCCATTAGTAGAGTTTCAAACAGAGTTTTGCTACCGGTTGCACTACGACACATCTTAAATAAGTCTAATCGTTCAACAGCACATCCGTTACTTTAAGTCGATATTGGAAATACAGACATGGACCAGATCAAATTTTTTAGCTTTCAATGAAGAAAAAAGCCAAACATTATGGTTAAACTTATAATGGTGAAAGTTACAAAATTGGAGAAAAATCCCAATGGAATACAACTTTTGGATTTTTTAGATGTTTGTGACTTACCTTGAGTAGCGTACTGCTAGTCCCATATCTGCTATGCAACAGTGGCCATCTGATTTCACAAGAATATTCTTCGACGTGACGTCACGGTGAGCAATAGCCGGTTTTCCTTGTGTTCCAGTGATTTCGGTGTGGAGGTGAGATAGTCCTGCGATTAGTTGGAAATCAATTGAACTATTCCAGATAACATGAACTTGGATTGGTTGCGCAATCACAAAAGGGTGCATTTTTGAACGATATAGCATGGTATAGAATATTTTACCAAACCAGTAATTACTTCGTACGCTATATTTTTCAAATGCAAATACGAATAAAGGCAAAATGCAAGCATGCAACTGAATAGCGTTCGCAATATTCCGCAGACGTTGAAAATTTGCTCCTATATCGATTCAGAACAAAAGCACAGCTCTATGGAGCGATCCTATCATCGTTTCTATGAAGCCATTTGGGACAAAAACCAGCGAGTTTTATATGATGCACCGAGGGACGGGTCGCAACCAACGATAATCGTAGGTGAAGACCAAAAAAAAAGTTTTCGCCAAATTCTGATGTCCTTTTATGGCGGAAATGAACTTGAAGACCAAAGAAAAAAAAAGGTCTTCGCCAGAAATTGATGTTGTTCATGCTGGTAATTAGGATGAAGTCCAAAAAATACAGTTTTTGTCATTACAAACTCACCCCAAACTAACTTAAATTCCGGAGTCCACTCGCGAGCCGCACTTTGGGTAGCCCTGTAATAGGTGATACTACAATAGCTACTTTACAGAGCCAGTTTTAAGGCAAGGTGCATAGCTTGAATTTTACAGAGCTCTAAAATTCAAGCTATGAATCTTGCCTTAAAGCTGGCAAAGCAAAATATTCATCTCTACGCAGTGGGACTATGAACACCATTCGATCATACTGTGTTGTAATCAACTCCATACCAACCTGAACAAGCTGAAAGAGCTAGCCTCAATGCATCTGTGATCTGCAGTATATGAAGTTGCAAATAATCATACAACGAACCATGAGGATGGTATTCAGTTATTAAATATAGTTGGGTCCATGAATGCGAACCAGACAAGTCGGCGGCTATAAAACCTGAAAAATCACAAGTACAAATGTATGACTTACCAATGACATTATTACATACTTCGATGATTGTCATTTCGGACTTGCTAACCTAACTGACAAGCATTGCAATTCGACGAAACAATTATTGTCTTGGGCATGCTACTGAAAATTTTTGTTCAGATTTGATTCAATGATTAATCGACCTTAAATTTTTCAAATAATTCTTGTTATGCTTAAAAATAATTAAGCAGTCATTATGCATCTCACAAGGAATTACCTCATTTAAACCGCTAATTGGTAGAGCGGTAACGTACTCGTCTTCGGAGCGGGAGGTCTGAGCTTCAAATCTCGGACCAGTTAAATCAAATTGGACACAGTGCTGCCAAAGGCTCGCTACCGCTGCAATATTTCTTTGAAAGAAGCTGTGTTGCCCGGGCGCAATGACGCGGAAATGAACCCGCAAACCCGTTACACGCTTTGGCGTAGTACAGCGAGTATAATGGAAGATGAAGAACATTAATGAATGATTATTTTTTCATCGAGTCATCTAATCTATCTAATGATCATGTTTTATCAACACAAAGTTGCTTTTTTAAAGCATGAACACCGAACAGCAAAAAGCTGTAATTTACATAATGTTTAACAGCTACCACGGCGCTAGCAATCGATGAAATTACTTCATAAAGTTCATTTCAAACTTACAATTTGTTAACGAAATTAAAACCAATCTAATAGCCAAGTTAGTTTCCGCTAAAATTTTTGTTAACTGTTGCCCGACTGCCGAGTCTGCGCGGGATTTTTCGGAATACCCACAATAGAAACGGGGTACGCACCACCCAAGCGTGCAAAGAGTGAACAAAAACTCCGGAAGGCTTACCTAATATATTTTCGTGACGCAATATAACGTTTTGATAAATCTCCGTCTCACGATGCCAACTTTCTTCATCTTTGGAATTATATATTTTTAACGCGACGTACTCCCCTCTCCACCTACCCAGCTTCACCTGCGAAATACATTGATGGAGAAATATTGTAGCTGAAACGTGTGAAACTAAATAAATGCAGTAAAGTGTAAAAATACTTCGCACTACATCTGACTGAAAATAAACGGGTTGAGAAGATGAAGGTGGCTTTCTCAAAGCATACATAGCTAGAATAAACTTTAAAACAATAACCAATACAATTGCAGCTAAAACTGAAAAAGAAAATTTTTGGTCTCGTATTTAGAAGGCCAGGAGCACTATAAATCACAGGAATAATTGGCTTATGCAATTATTTGCTGATATGTGCAGCGAAAATACAAATTAACTTGAACTTACCGAGCCATATCTTCCTTTTCCAATATCATCAACAATTTCTATTTGCTTTGAAATGGTTCTCTGAACTAGGAACGGCATTTCTGAGCCACTGGATGTCCCTGCTAGTGGAGGAAGTTCATTTAACAAGTCGTTCATAGCTCTGTGTTCTGCTCCGCCTTTGCGATGCACTAACTGTGGATAACCTGCACGGCGATTTTCAATCTCAATCTGACGTTTTCGTTCTCTTTCTCGTCTTCGGGTTCTGAAAACGAATATTAATCAACAGGGGATTCGTGTCTATATGAACTTAATATTAATCGTATGAAAAGAGATGAATTGCATTGGGAATAAGGACTGGGATCGCTTAAAGGGGCTTAGCCCAAGCGAAATGAAGGAGGTGTGAAAGGTGGCGGATTAATCTCGAGCTACTTGCCACCGCAACTCTTACGGAAATGCGGACGAAGAAAAAAAAAAAATACAAATCGGACGAAGAGATTGAAGTCCAAAACATAGATAGACTCGAGGAAAAGAAAAAACAATACGTAGCTCAACTCCCTGAAAGGAACGTTTACACTGGACGCGAATCAACGCGAAGCGAAGGTTGGCAACCTTTGCGTGAGGTCGCTTACGCCACTTGCTCAAAATAGGCCAACTACTCTTCAATGATTTTGCCAAAGGGAAGTTAAGCAACCGTTGCGAAGTTTGCAAACGGTTAAAACCTTTTGCAAGTTGTCGATGACGTCAAATTTCGGTTGCTTTGCATCCAGTGTAAACGCACATTAAGTCGCGTCAATAAAATAGAACAACAGCTTACGAGCCCTCATCCACTAGAAAAGGTTGCAAACCAAGACAACTAACCGCGAACAATTGACCGCCAGCATTAGGGCTAGTTGGCACGATAGTTGGTTTGCGGTCAGTTGTCATGGACCCAGCAAGAGACGGGTAAAGGTAAAACCATCTACCCAGGGCACAAACCTATCATACCCATTACCAACGGCACATAAGCACAACGGAAAGTAATTTAAATTAAAGTAACGTAAACAACATGCTATGAACTATATAAATCAATCACTATCGGTACATACACCTTGCATTGAGCAAAACCATCCAACAAAATCATTAAAAGTGAAACTATAAATTGATGTTGAAATTTAATGGATACAGTATTAGAATACCGGTACATGAGTTATTAGTTTAGTGAGCGCCCTCTCAATCCCTAGACAACGATCCGGAACGTCACTAAGCAATCAATCAATAAAACACATATCTCCAAGCAATTAAGTTGGTCTAAATAAAACCCCTTAGAAATCTCAATCAAATTAAGAAGTTAAGTTAAGTTGGTCAATCCCACACACAGCGAAGAAACCAAGACTAGCATAATATTTAGCAACAATCAAAAGTTTTTTCAGAGAGCGTATTAACTGCCAATCCCCAAGACTTTTGTGGATGCCATGTTACTAATATCTCCCAAACAGATATAGATAGTTTACGAAGATCTCTCAAACACCTTTAAATAAAATGCTTACAATTATCTGACTTGGCTAAGATATAGGATTTCGAGATGCTCCTACATGAAAAAGAAACTCATGCCCTAGAGAGAGACCTGTTATGGGCAAGGAATTAAACCAGGGATTTGAGAAAAACGCTAGCAAAGCGCTTAAAAATGGAAGTGGAAAAGAACTTTTCCTATTCATACACCTGTTTCAACACCTGTAGACTTAGCAATGAGCAATTCAAAATTAGGCTGATTGTTGGTTTCTGCACCGTTTATGAAAGGACGCAATGACAAAGTAAACTCATTATTTCAAGTTACAAATAAATAATACTCAGCAAACACAACATCTGGTAAAACTTTTCAACTCAAACGACTTATAATGACGGTCTTTTTCGAATTGTTGAAGATCAAAGAGCAATTTCGGAATTTAAAGCTGCGCTACTAAACGGAAGGGTAACAATATCTTTAGTATAATTGTACGAATAACAAAGCCAAACAATTACTGTATTCAGACGGTGGTCTGATGCATTTCTTTGCGCCCACACTATTTCGTGCGCATGATTAACATACAAAGTTCGCAGTCGTGTTTTTGAAATAATATATAAAAATAAGACAAACATAACATTTAATTGTTTTCCCCTCGCCTCCCCCCTCCAAAAAAAAACTTGACTGTGTTCAGTTCGGATCAGCGCCGGAAGAACACACTAAGCAAGACCGGGAGATAAGGTTAACTCATTTAGCAGACACAAATACAGCACGATGCTATTAATGCAAAATATGACAAATAGGATAAACACAACATTTTATGTTGTTCCTCCAACAAAACCTCCATGATACGCTTAGTCATTAACCAGAATGCAAAAATACAATTAGTCATAGAGAAATATAAATTGCTGTAACTGGAAGCTTGCTCAAAGTTATACGAGTATGTATTTTTATAAACATTATCGTCGTAGCTCGTAAGCTACTATTAGAATTCGTCCAGCTTAAGTTGGATGAGCAAGGTCATAGCAATTTAAAAAGAGCAACATAACCATACGCTGTAATTTTCGGCTAAACTTAACCGCAGACTAGATGGAAAAGCTGACTGTTATTAACGTACTTTTAACAAAATTCGATCTTCTGCTTAGTTACTCTACAGAATCGTCGATCTAAACATTGGAGTGCAAAAAATATCTAAATTCGCATAATGTGGACTATGGCCAATCGAACAAAAATTAATTGGCTAAAAATATTTGAAAAATGTATTCGCTTTTGCTGTCGATCTTAATCTATCAATGCCAGATATACGTGTCGTTTCTAAAGAAATTCCAAACTTGGCACATTTATGAAAAGCGAATAGATTAAATAAGACCCCGGCCTAATTCACCCTTTTCATCCTGTAGATAAACGGACCAAGTAAATAGTTTTTCAGGGTTTACCCAAATACAAGAAGCATTGTCAAAAAAGAAATGGTGAAAAATCATAAGAATGTCAACACATATCATTGTTCTAAAACGTTGTACCCAAGGTTTACTAAGTTTGATTAAACACTACAGCACGATTAACTCAATAAGATTTCATTACTGAAATCTAAATAGATCAAAGCGTCGCACAATCTGAGAACTGGCGCCCTAGAAAGACGTTCATCGATAAATTTACCAAAGTTAGAAACGAGAACAACATCGGCCTGAAAACTTCAAACAACGCAATACCGTTTGGAGTCAGAACGCAGCGGAATAAATAACCGCCGCCGGTTAGGGTTTGGAACGTTTAGGTGTTGTGTAGCTTTAAGCCAGCAACCATTTTCGTCTAAAATGTCTTCCGCTCGCTTCGTCCACCAAGCATAGAATCAAATCAAATCTTTCTTTATACTAGCTGTACTACGCCGAAGCGTGTAACGAGTTGGCGGGGCCCATCTCCGCATCATTGCGCCGGGCAACACAGGTCTTTTTGAAGAAATGTTGCAGCGGTGGCGAGCCGTTATCAACACTGTACCAAACACAGAATATCCTTTGCAACTGAAAGCAGACAGGGCCAATGCGGCAGAAGGACCAGTCTAGCGATAACCCATTCGTTTCTGGAAGGGAAGGTCAATGATCAAATCTCGAGCCGGTCAAATCGGACAGTGTAGCCAACGTCTCGCCGCCGCTACAACACTTCTTTGAAAGAAGTTGTTTCACCTAGGCGCTGTAACGCGAAGATGGGCCCCGCCTATTCGTTACACGCTTGACACAATACAGCGAGTGAAATAAGAGAAATGAAAGGTTTGGTTTGATACGAAGCAACAAGAAACAAAGATTTAAGCACTCAATCGCCAGCTAATTTAGTGCTTCATTTCACACAGAACGTTTTCAAAAAGCAAGATTAACTTCTATCCGATCAATTTCTCTCTTTGACCATTTGTTTATATTGGCTAGTTGACGTCATA
This sequence comes from Trididemnum nubilum, assembly GCA_963965965.1. Lineage (NCBI taxonomy): Eukaryota > Metazoa > Chordata > Ascidiacea > Aplousobranchia > Didemnidae > Trididemnum > Trididemnum nubilum. The sequence continues at coordinate 6,591,189 of OZ014481.1, read as the reverse complement.
ATCCGAGATTCAAGACTGAACCGACAATTACCTATCGCTCTACTCATCGAGGTCATTTTTTTAAGCTTTCATTTTCTTCACCAAATGCTAACCAGAAATATTTTTGATTGGAAGAATTAATTCACACAGTCAAAAAAATTGAATAATCAGCAGAGCTTAACTAATTTTTATTGAAGACGTGCTTCATTATGTGCGAGTTAAAATTGGCTTTTTTAAAATGAGTGAAACAGAAAAGTCAATATTGGCGGGAAAAAAAAGTAATCTATATAGTAAACCAAAAAAGTCCACAACTGGCCAACATTCAATTGAATGCACTAGACTGGATATTTTTCCTTAAAAAATGTGAAATATGATATGATGTGAAAAAAGGCAAGAAACTGCATGATGACTAAAAATTGAACACTGAAATACTATATATAATTCCAGTTCAATATCAATGATACGTTCGCAATCATTATGTTTGAAGTTTGCAAGTAACTTACCGAATGCAATACATTACGACGACTGTTCCAAAGATGGTGCAGAGGCCCACTACGGTTAGAAATACGATAATCAGCATATTCAAGTCAATGTCTAAAAATATAATCAAGTAAAGTTCAGGGCAAAATTTCGTACAACTTTTTGAAAAACAGATCAAAAGTACTAAAATAACCAGGCATACCACATTTTTTAACTGCTTATAACATAGATTTTTTCGCTTTCAAAAAATAGTAACAAACTAGATGGGAGTTTGCCAGCAAACCCAGTGAACGACCGACGCATAGCTAATGCTGTGACGCTCAAAAGTACTTTTTGTCTACCGTAAAATCAGCAATTATTCAAAAATATCTGATTATGAAACCTCCAGAAAAGTAGAGTCAAAATATTGGTCAGTTAAATATCTCCTGATATCATAAAACACTGGCACCCTGGCTTGAGCCGTTTAAAAATTGATTTTTGGGGGTCCCAGGGGGAGTGGCACCCCCAAACTATGTCAAAATATTTGTTTGTTAAATATCTGCTGATATCAAAACAGACTGGCACCCAAGTTGAGCCATTCAAAACATTGATTTTTGGGGGGTCCATTTGGGGGGGTCCGCGGGGGGGGTGGCACCCCCAAACTATGTCAAAATAGTTGTCTGTTAAATATCTACTGATATCAAAAAAAAATAGAACTCTACCTTGAGCCGTTCAAAAAATTGATTTTGGGGGGGTTTATTTGCGGGGATCCCCGGGGGGGTGGCACCCCCAAACTATGTCAAAATATTTGTCTGTTAAATATCTCCTGATATCATAAAACACTGGCACTCTAAGTTAAGCCGTTCAAAAGCTTGATTTTTGGGGGGTCCATTTGGGGGGTCCCCGGGGGTGTGGCACCCCCAAACTATGTTAAAATATTTGTCTGTTAAATATCTACTGATATCAAAAAAAAATGGCACCCTAGATTAAATGGTTAAAAAACTTGCTTTTGGGGGGTCCATTTGGGGGGGTCCCCGGGGGGGTGGTACCCCCAAATTATGTCAAAATATTTGTCTCTTAAATATCTACAGATATCAAAGAAAAATGGCACCCTAGGTTAAATCGTTAAAAAATTTATTTTTGGGGGGGTCCCCGAAGGGGTGGTACCCCCAAATTATGTCAAAATATTTGTCTCTCAAATATCTACTGACAACAAAAAAAACTGGCACCCTAGATTGAGCCGTTCAAAAATTTGATTTTTTGGGGGGGTTCCCGGGGGGGTGGTACCCCCAAACCATGTCAAAATATTTCTCTCTTAAATATCTACTGATATCAAAGAAAAATGGCACCCTAGGTTAAATCGTTAAAAAATTTGTTTTTGGGGGGTCCATTTGGGGGGGGTCCCCGGGGGGGTGGTACCCCCAAATTATGTCAAAATATTTGTCTCTCAAATATCTACTGATATCAAAAAAAACTGGCACCCTAGCTTGAGCCGTTCAAAAATTTGATTTTTTGGGGCCCCATTTTGGGGGGGTCCCGGGGGGGTGGCACCCCCAAACCATGTCTAAATATTTCTCTCTTAAATAGGGGGGTCCCGGGGGGGTGGCACCCCCAAACCATGTCTAAATATTTCTCTCTTAAATATCTACTGATATGAAAAAAAAATGGCACCCTAGGTTATATGGTTAAAAAAATTTGTTTTTGGGGGGGTCCATTTGGGGGGTCCCCGGGGGGGTGGTACCCCCAAATTATGTCAAAATATTTGTCTCTCAAATATCTACTGATATCCAAAAAAACTGGCACCCTAGCTTGAGCCGTTCAAAAAATTGATTTTTTGGGGCCCCATTTTGGGGGGGTTCCCGGGGGAGTTGCCCCAAAAAAATTTCAGGAGACACAATTGCGTATGTACCTCAACAACTTCACACAAAAATTAGATTTCTATGTTTTGTGGTTTAGGAGAACTCGAGCGTACAAGATTTAGGAAGAAAAAAAAGGAAAAAAAAAGGAAAAAAAAGGAAAAAAAAGGAAAAAAAAAGGAAAAAAAAAGGAAAAAAATAAGAAAAAAACCTCATCGCGGCCGAAAGTGGGTTAGCAGGGATGAAAGGATATCTTAAGACATATAACCACGAGAAATATTTTTTGCCGTACTTAAGCCGTTTTTGACTTAGACCGCTTTTTACGCCAAACTTTCGGGGCGGTTTTCGGGTTATAAACCCGAAGTCACGTGACCGATTGCCTCGAAATTTGGTACAAACATAAAACTCATTAATCTCAAACTGCTGTCAAAATTTCATGTAGTTAGACCAAACGGTTCTCGAGTTATAAGCAAAAGTTTGAAATCTCGCACTCGTTAGTTTGAAAATGGCCGAGTAAAAACAAAGGAACACGCGACGCGAGCGTCGGTCGTTCCAATAAAGTACGTATGCTCAGTGTACAATAGTCAATAGCAGTGGTGCCGATTGAAGTTCAGCATTGGGAGGGATAATTTGCAATTTTACCCCAATTTTGCCCTATTTTCAACATTGGGGGGATGAAGCTCGCCCACTATTTTTTTCACGTAAGCAAATTAAGTAAAGACCAAAAAAAAATAGGTCTTCACCGAAAATTGAAGAGTTTTTGTACCCGAAATCAAGTGAAGACCAAAAACAAAAGATCTTCACCGAAACTTCAAGAGTTTTTGTCCCCGAAATCAAGAGCATACCAAAAAAAAGTCCAAAGATGATTCAGCGCTCAGATGCAGACCATAGTCAATTTATTGGAGGGGGATGCAGTTAAATTATTGGGGGGATATATCTCCCCACAACCCCCGGGTTTCGGCACCCCTGGTCAATAGAATGACATTGACATCGGTATGGCCGCATGATACCGGTAGGCGGTTGGTTTGAAGTCATAAACCAGCTAATCAAGTTCCGGCAAAAAATTGAAATTTATCATTTTTTAGACAAACATGTGTAAAAATGATGGTTTCACATAGCGCACGATCCAGTAATTATGGCGTTTCATGAGTAGTATTTCAAACCGACCCTAAAAACATAATCTCTATAATCTGACCAAAAATATAACAAGTTTTCGAAGCTAAGATTAAAGAAGCATAGCTGTGTAAGTTTCATCAAAAGCTAAAGATTAAAAATCTTGCTTCATTTAGGTGGCAATTATACGTTTGCTAAAATTCAAATCCGTGTATAATGACAACCAGCACAGCAAAACCTGACACGCCTTTTTTGTTTTAATGATGACTGTGAGTCTGTGACTGTTTGCAGTAAGATTGTGCTATATTGTATTCAAAATTTTTAATGCATCTAATCAAGATTAAAGTAAACATAGCTCCAAAAACTTGGAAAACTAAATTTTATTAGGTCAACAATACATGAAGAGTGATATCTTTGCTAGGACGTATGCCTGAGCGACCAAGCCACTGCGCCTGATCAAAGTCTTTACGGAAGGCTATTTCCTTCTATTACCCGACAGTGACATAATAACCTAAATTCACGATCTACGAAATTCTGAAACTGCAATAGGATGAACTGGTAACTAAGGTAACTAATAGCCATTCCAGATGCTTAATGTTTCACCCTTAAAGAAACAACAATCTACCACTACCAAATCGCACGCTGAAGTGCCAATATAAGACCCAATCCAACGAGGGTTTAACTAGGTCACGAGTGCCCAAACTTTTTTTGATACACGGCCAAATTGGACCCTGCAAAGTTTCGGTCTCATCAAGTCCACGAAACCGAAATGATAAAATAGCAATTTCGTTCGACATTGGGATTTACTGGCGAGAAAAGAGCTCTAGACTTTTGCTATTGCTTTAACATTCCTTAGTGTTGGCAAATCGCATTTTTTTTATAAGGCGAACTCAACAAAACATTTGAGGAAACCCTGAAAATAATATCCAAGGCGTGGTCATATCTGATAGTTTTCAAAACCAACACTGCAATAGAACGATTTCGATCTGTGATGGAGCAAAACCTGGTATATTGAAAGCAACTCTTTCACGTACTTGGTAAATTGGAATCATCTGGCATTTGATGTCGTGTTGGCAACCGCATTATAAGATGGTCGTTGCATAAACTTCCATTATTGCAACATTTAAGATCTGTTGGAGTTGAAAACATTGGATCTGCCAGTTTCTGTAAAAAGACGTGAATAGAAAAGCTGCAATTTAAACTACCAGTATTAAAAAGCATTCAAAATAATGCAAATAAAACCCTGTAGCCTGGTACGGGAAACGTTTCTTTGATTTGTCAGACTACTTTAGTATTTTCTATAGACCGAACACTGGAAGTCCAATGCCAAGTAAAAACGACTGAAGTAAATTTTTCACAGCACTACAGTGAAAGCCAAAAGCATAGAAATTGGTCGAGCGGTAACGCGTTCGTCTCTGGAGCGGGAGGTCTAAGGTTCAATTCGCGGGCAGGTCAAATCGAACACAGTATTGCCAACGACTTGCCACCACTGCGACATTTGTACGAAAGAAGCTGTATCGCTAGGGTGCAATGACGGGGAGATGGGCCCTGTCAAGTCGTTACACGCTTCGGCGTAATACTGCGAGTATAATAAAAGATTTGATTTAAGAAATTTTATAGAGCTATCCAAAAGCAAGTAATGGGAGCCAACTTAGTCTGTATGACGACCCATACTGACTGTTTTGATCCAAAAAAGTAGAAAAATTGGAAAAAAGTAAATCCGGTTTTATACCGGTATTTAACGTACGAGATCGTACACTGATACGTAGCGCTTCTGTATTAGCATAGAAGTACAAAGAATTTTTGTTAATTAACTCACGTTGCACTGATCAACTTGTTTATCAATGGATCCCAAACATCCAGCTCTTAATTCTTCTTCGCCGTTTTCATTGATGTAGAGCTTTTTGAAGCACTTTGCTTTAAACAAAAAAGCGAAATTTACGAAAGTTATCGCTGTGAATACAACCGAAAGTATTGCCCAAAAAAACATACTTTTTCAGGGAAGTACAGAAAAAATTCAGATATACAGGCAGAAAAGTACCCCAAATAGTTTTAATTTCGTAGTTTAAACCATCGAAACTGGCCCCGCACGAAGAATTGGAAACTTTAACGATTCAACTAGTAACGAAATCCGATCATCGTTCCGCCAAAACATTGACTAGTCGTTCGAAGCAACGATTACAATTCCTTAATGGCAAGAATTACGACGGGATATATTTCTAAACAATAAAATACTGGGACAACAAACGTGTGTACGCAAAAATCTTGAAGATGTTACCTTGTGAGTAGTTGTTAAAGACCAAAAACATGAGTCGGGGACTCAGGGTACTAGTGACTATACCAGTAGGGAAGTCCCAGAAGTTTAATTAAATGCGAGTTTAAGTTCAAGTTCGATTTATTATTGGTCGCTATCAGATGCAATAAACCACACACTTCATAAAAAATAGTTTACAATAGCAAAGCAAAAAATAACTTTTTTCACGACCGGAAACCGGAAGGGACCTGCTACGGTCATCTAGTCAAACAGACCCCCAGCTCGGTAAATACATTTTGTTCACAGTAAGAACTTACCGTTTCTGCTCAAAGCACACGTAGAATTATCAGAGCCATCGGGACATTCGATTAAACATCTGCAGTACATTTTTCCACTAAGGTTAGAAAAATCGTTAGAGCTGAGGATTCTGCATTATACTAAATTTGACTATTGTCTAGTGAAAGGTGCATTTCCATCCTACATCATTTTAATCTATAGCTGCAATATAGAACAGTTGGTTAGTGGCGGTACTATGCGGTATAATGAACAACAAGGTTCTTTCTAAGTTTTGGCTAGTTGGCGAGTGCCCAGAAAAAAAATTGAGCACAAAGCTGTAAATTCGTTTACAGTATGTGCCCAAATTTTGGACCAATCCATTATTTAAGTATGCTAAAAGTCATATTTCCACAAAATTTTCGATTTCTCTACAGCTATGTTTATCATATTGCCGAAAATTATTGCGGTATTTACCCCTTATCCAACAAATCACTGATTCGCTGACAAAAATATTGAACAAAGCATTTACAAATCATACTCCATGTCGGAGATCTAATTGCATGCCAAAAGGCTGGAAGTTGCTTGAAATCAGCTCACGCCGAACCAATACACTCCTAAAACTTCCTATAAGGTTTACAGTTTAGCAAGAATTTTATGGAATCAAAAGCATTGTATAAGCACAAATCATATAAGCGAGAAAATCATACCCAATTTTTAACTGAAAAATTTTAAGTTAGTCTCTAACTACATGTACTTAGCAATTCTGCGGTCAGATTTGGAATACTGCTCTGAAAAGTATAAAAGTAAACACCTTTTTAACTATTGTAAGCTATAACGCTCAACTGAAACTGTTGAATTATCCAATTTTGTCGTATTTTTTGAGTACTGTTTTATTAGTTTGCGGGCATACTACACTACATCAGCTTGAGGCCTTTCTTTAGTTTTGCGACATTGCTGTCTGATATTCTTTTTCTCTGATTCTCTTTGAAAGATACTAACGATTTCACCGGAAATGTTCATCTACTTTTTCATGAATTCTGACAAAAATACAAATTCTTACTTTAAAACTAACCCCAAACCTAACCCTAACTCTAATCTTAATCCTTAAAAAAGTACCTAAAAGAAAAACTTTAAAAAGCATACTTTTAAAATACAAAAAATTCTATTTCCACTTAATCTTGAGCCATTTTCAGCGCTATTCAAACTACAAGAATAAAAATGTTAATCTCTTCGCAACTCTTTTTGCGTAACTTAATGATTTTAAATTGGTTTTTGCCTCTTATCAATCAAGTTGCTATTCCCTGCTTATCGCTTTTAATCAATTGATACTGTGCGTAGACTGACTGAACGTTAGGCCGTTGTGTGGTGAAAGCTTTTTTCTTTCGCGATAACTCACTAAACACCGTCGTATTGACTACGGTAGAAACCAACAGTAGACAAAGAGTCTAGACTAAAATGAAATCGCAATTCATTAAAATTCATTTGACTAAACAAAACAAATATCCATGCAATTGCCATTTAAATAACGCATAATCACACTGGCCATTGTTTACACTTTCAGCTAAACCATCATAGCGTCACAGCACTGAGTTGCAAGCTTTCCCTCGCGAATGTTTGATTCATTGATAAAAATTTAAATTTCATCTTGCTCTCTCAGAATTTAGCAAACCAGCAAAACTAAACAGTTGTACCGGTACACCGTACGCATATTTACGAAGCAGGGGTGTATTTGGGGGGGCATGGTGCCATGGTCCCCCCCCTTTGGATCGCCAGGATAGTATAATTAGCATAAAATGGCATGCAAAAGTGCGGCATGCCCCCCCCCCCCCCTTCTTGAAAGTTTGGCACAAAGTTTGAGCACACAAACGGACAGAATCTGACTGAAGACTTTTTGTGTTGGGTTTTCACTTACTTTTGGGCCAAAAACCGGACTAAATCCAAGTGAAGACCTTTTTTTTTGGTCTTCACCTAATTTTAGGCCAAAAACCGGACTAAATCTGAGTAGAAAAACTTTTCTTTTGGTCTTCAATATTCTCAAATTTCCTGCCTCCCCCCCCCCCTTTCGAAAATTCTGCGTACGCTAGTATTCCGAAGTGCACCTTTCTTACAGCACATCGATTTACTATCTTTCAGGCTGCCAATGCTGCCCGAACACCAACTCTAATGCAAGGTTCTGTAGAAACGGAATAAAAAAATTTTGCATTTAAGTGAGAGAAAAAAAGCAATAGATTGTTAAAAAACGTGTGCCCTTTGTAAAAATGCACCTGGTACTACAATACAGTTTTCACTGCTGTGAACAATTAAGGAAATTTTTACATATTAAAAAAAATTTTAGTACCGCAAAAATCGATGATTTGGGCGAAAAACGATCAACCAAAAATCTAATACCGTAGGTCTGACATTTTGTTCAAATAATAGTCTTGATCGAGCACTAATTCGCAGCTATGCAATTTTCACTGTTCAACTTTCAAGTGCGTTCGCGTGCCGTGCTGAACTACATTTTGTTGTTTACAACTTTGACGTTAACTACAGTAGTTTCGCCTTATCAGAAAACGTCTACCCACCACAGCGAAGTATCCTTCATGAAAGAGAGATAAGAAAACGATATTGTACTGCCAGACTTCAAAGCAAAAGATCGCGGCTCGGTGCCTGGAAGTGACTGACAACCAGATGTCACTGCAGTTAATTTTTTTCTCAGAGAGCCAGTATCGTGTCTGTTGTTCACCTTAATCCAACCCGGCGTTAATGCGACATGTATTGTACAATTGTATATTAAATATTGAAGATACTGAGTGGCACATGCCTAAAATTTGGGGGCACGAGCCGGCAAGTTTTCGAAAGATTTGCAAGTAATACGAAAATACGTGTAAGAAATGTAAAGAACATGCCTTAAAACTTTGAAGTTCCAGTGAACAATGTTCATAACTTAACAACAAAATGTTGCTAATTCTCTAACGTGAAACATAAAACCAGCATTTTTCAAAGGGACCACTTGGCACCTCTAAGAAAAGCCTCCACTAGATAGCTTGCACGCTCCTACACTAAGAGCTCGGATTTAGATGCAAGTATCAAAGACTTTTTCTTTTGAGCAGGGTGCCACAGGTCTCGCAAGCTCGAAAATCAATGTACAAATCGTTGCAAAAAACATCTAATCAATAAGTCTTTTTATATGGCAACAAAACACAGCCTAAACTGGCGAAATTCTAAAATCCAGAATTACTTTCTAAGTAATCAGGAAATGACTCAATGGTTAGAAGACAATTAACTATTTAGTTCACTGGAAAGTTACAAAAAGAACGCAATCATTGACGAAGCTTTATTTCTATTATCAACAAACCTAAATCATTCAATCAAAGGTAACATTACGCACTTAAATTAAGACAAATAATGGAAGGGTATTTTGTTACTCCGTTTTATCCAGATTTCATTCTCACATTTAATGAATAAGCCAAGAGCTCAAATACAGCACACCGATGCTGAACAATTATGCAAAGTCGAGGTTTGTCGCCGGCAGTAAGGCTCTGCCGGCGTCGGTTACACGTTTGGAAGGTTAAGCGAAACTCAATATAAACTCAGCCTTAATCCAATCCTAAGCCGGCAAAATTATTGGGATTTCTAAAATTATGGCAATTGCAATAGATTAATTTGCGTTAACTCCATTCTTCTTGACTTAACTTTTCACGAGATATTCTGTTTTAAACACATCGTATTGTGCACCGACTTTAGCACAACCTTGACGATTTTATGGTTAACACCAACGTTAATTCGTAACGCATCGTGTGTTACAATGTCGATGCCATCGCAACGCATCGATGATCACTGCCACAGTAGACACAAAATGTGTTCGAAGAGGAATATCTTCCGAACAGTAGGGCCAAGAAAAACGAAGTTGCTATAAATATAAGTAGATGGTGTTGCACTAATTCTAAAAGCTCCATAGTCCTGAGACATGTTATTATTGTGTTACGGTGCATTCGCTATTATTGTGGTGGTCAAGAATAAAAAAAAGAATGAATGAATCTTAAACCGAGTGCTCTACTGTTTTCCGACAATAATCAGGAGTGTCAAACAGCTGGTTTTCATCAGCAACTTTTACTATTAGTCAGCACCTGCTCAGCTGATCTTATTCACACTCGTGAAAAAACAACTCATTAGGGTAATAGATAAACAACCCATATCTAAAATCATGGCGGTACATCAACTAAACTCTTTATTAAACTCAAAAATTGCAGCACCAAAATTCAAATATCGGAAGATTTCTTCATGAACAACAAGTAGTCGGCTGCTTCCATTTCAGTGTCTGAATAACTTTTACAAAGGTAATTGCATGGATGATTGTATTTTATGATTTGATTAAATGCGTTGGCGCATAACATATCGATAGAGAGTTGAATACAATATCATTCAATTATATTTTGGGTAAACACAAAAAATGTAAAATATTAAGTCCAATTAAGCCCATAATATACATTGCATGGTCCAATGTTTCAGTGCAGTACTGGTACTACAAGTCCAACTGAGCCCATAATATACATTGCATGGTCGAATGTTCCAGTGCAGCACCGATACTACAGATATCTACCACATAAAGTCAGTTGTCAAGTACCGCTAATAAATTTCCCACACTCAAAATAGGTTACGGAACTTTAAAATTAGTTCTATGACAATTTCTGCCCTTATCAACTTCAATCTCACAAAAATAGATCAGTCGAAAAGAGCGTCTTATGAACTTCATACTTCATTTTATTCACATTACAGTCCTACAACCTATGGAAAATGTGTGTTCTGTTGAGGAAATATAGCGGCAGCCCTTTCACTAAAGCTTGCAGACTTTTTTTACTCCATCAAAATTTTCTTAATATGTTCTCGTAACAACAAAACCATTGTAAACATGAAAACGACTTTTTGCTTGGTAGCGTGGCGCCTGTTTGGCGGCCTTGCAAGGTTACATGAAGCCACGCAAGACGACGCGCACCTCCGTAACTCGCAAATTAACAGCAGCACGACCAAATTGTTGCCTCAATGCTGGCAAAGCAATCACAAACAGCAAGGTAAAAAAGCAAAAACTCAAGCTAATTTACAAATTGGAAATGACTAAGCAAAACACTCAAACAAACGAATCACAAACAAGCAATTGAGCAGCTTCAAATATCTAACGACAAACAATGAAGCGAATCAAAAAATGACCGACAGATTTTATCGTTGCAAGTTTGATTCGGTAAAATTAAACAATAGTAATCTAAGCATAAACAACTAATGCAATACTCAACTAAAACGAAAAACAATATAAGTAATTTCACTGTTTAGGTTGTGCCGGTGCAATAAGTAACGACTGACGAGAATGCAATTATGCTATGTTTCCCACTGCATCATCTTCAGCGGTACAATAAAGCAACTTTGTTGTTATACATAAACTAATTGTTATACAGAACTCATAGCAGACGGCTTGGAGCCTTTAAAAATTCACAAAACTGCAAAAATGTCGCATGTAAACGCTAATCAGCCATAAATAGATTAAGACCTCAACACGCGTTTCGCACTTGGTCCATATCACAACTAACGACTGAAGTTTGTTTGGGCAGACATTCGTTCACAGAACATTTAATCGATTCAGATTTCCAGAACAAGACTACCAGTTTGAACCAAATAGGTATGGGGTAAAACTCAACTGCTTTCAAGCATAATTGAAGGGCTTAGTGCATAACTATGTTAACTCATTTTTTGAAGTTTTGAGATATTGGGCTTTAAAGTTTTCAATTTTTTTGTGGTATTAAATCAGAATGTTTTCAAATTTTGATAGTGAAATGATCAAACATGTGATCACGGAATTTTTTTAAGCTAACAACCAAAATAATTATTTAATTAGAACGCATTGTTTTGGTTCGTCAAACAGGTGGAATCAGTAATTAACATACTTATGCACACAATCTTTTTAATGAAAGTAATATTCTCTCTGCATTAACATGTTAAGTATCGTTAACTTGTTGTTTTCGGTTTATTTATGATAACAAATACTGCCAAACACAACAGTTTGAATCAATAATTTTCCAGCTCGGAATCTGCACCACTTTTTTCCAATAAAGTTTCATAAAAATGGCGATGAGGTCTTGGAATAAATTAGGTTACAAATGGGCCTCTTTCTCTTCGGATGTCTACTTCTTTCCAGACTGGGTCGTCAAAGTTTTCTTTACACTTGAAAAATCTAAAGCGCTCAACTCGTAAAACACAAACTTGGGAGATTTTGAAGGGTTCGTTGTTGATGTTTTTCGTTCTTTTAACAAAAAACTTATATTGAGTAAGTGATTAATACTGCTGGAAGTCAAGATAGACTCTGCTGGGTCCTATTTTCAAAGATTTATGTGCTGCAGCTGACAATCAAGTCGTTGCTGGCAATGAATCGGCTTTAGAGTGCTGTGTGGGCTCTGCCAACAAAAAGTAAGGTAAATATTGCATCACTATTGCCGTTGCAGTACTACTTACTAATGCATCTCAGTCGATACTTTTTGTTTAAAATTGTGCAATGCCCACTCTGATTTTCACGTACCATTCAGAACAAGATTAAACTGTTACTGTGCCGGTAAATTAAAATGTTAACTGGCATTTATTTTGCAAAGTCGCAAATAATTTTGTGCAAAACTGTGTTAACTCCACCTTTTCCTGCAAGACTATGTTAACTCATAGAGTTAGCATTGTCTTGCATGCAAAAAAGGAATTTTTACGTGAGTTAACATAGTAATGCATTGCCTATCTCAAAAATTGTGCGTGCTAGCTAAATAACACCAAGTGCAAAAAATAGATTTAAAGTAAAAACTCACCCATGTGTATTTAACTCAAAATCGCAAAAAACTGAGTTAACATAGTTATGCGCCAAGCCCTTCAATTATACTAACATTGACAAAGTACACATCAGTCGACAAAACACATACGAAATAATAACTACTGTAGATGGGAGCTTGCTGAGTAGCAACCCGTTTGAACGACCGACGCAAATATCTACAGATTTCAAAAAAAAAAACTAGCGCCCTAGCTTAAGCCATTCAAAAAATTGATTTTTGAGGGGTTCACCCCCAAACTATGTAAAATATATTTTGTCTCTTAAATATCTACTGATATCAAAAAAAGTGGCACCCTCAAAATAAGCCGTTCAAAAAATTGATCTTTTGGGGGGTCTCGTGGCACTCCCAAACTATGTTAAAATAATTGTCTGTGAAGTATCCGTAGATATCAAAAACAACCGTCATCCAAGCTTAAGTCGCTCAAAAAATTGATTTTTGAAGGATCCATTTAGGGCGGTCTCTGGGGGGATGGTACCCCCAAACAATGTCCAAATATTTGTTTCTTAAATATATCCTGTGATATCAAAAAAACTAGCACCCTACCTTACGCCATTGAAAAAACTGAGTTTGGGGGCCCTGTTTTGGGGGGGTTCACGGGGGAGTCGCCCAAAAAAAATTAAGGGAAACAAAGGTGCGTTTGCAGGGCAACAACTTTACACAAAAATTAGATTTCGATGTTTTGTAGTTGAGAAGAGCGTACAAAATTTAGAAAGAACAAAACGGAAAAAAGAGAAAGGAAAAAAAGCTTATTGCGGCCAAAAGTGGGTAGGTTGGGATGAAAGGGTACCTTTAGACATATAACCGTGTAAAATATTTTTTGCCGTACTTAAGCCGTCTTCGACCGAGGCCGCTTTTTACGCCAAATTTGCGGGACGGTTTTCGAGTTCTAAAACCAAAGTCACATGACCTATTGCCTTGAAATTTGGTATAAACATACAACTCATTAACCTCAAACTGCTGTCAAAATTTCATGTAGCTAGACCTAACCGTTCTCGAGTTATAAGCAAACGTTTGAAACTTCGCAATTGTTAGTTGGAAAATGGCCGAGTAAAAACAAAGAAACACGCGACGCGAGCGTTGGTCGTTCCAATTATGGGTTGACGAGTGCTAACCAAATATATTTAAGAGCTGTCGGTATTTCAGTTTCTCTTTTGTTTTTGCTTGCTTGTTAGCTTGATATCTCAGTATCCTGGTTTCAAATCCAAATATAGTATTAGTAGATAAATGAAAATAATTTTGTGTTTTTGATTTAATGATTTTATTTGAAGCGTTAAGGTCAGTCAACTGGTCAACAACAGTAACTCGTTAAGCAAGATCAACAAACTTACAAATCAGATGAACTGTTTCATTACACACGCTGTATTGCGCCAAAGGGAGTAACGAGTTTGCGGGGTCGATTTCAGCACCATTGCGCCGGAGCAACACAGCTACTTTCGAAGAAATATCGCAGCGGTGGCGAGCCGTTGGCAACACTGCGTCCAATCTGACCGGCCAGAGATTTGAACCTCCAATCTACCGCTCTAAAGACAAACGCGTTACCGCTTTGACAAATACAGTAATTACCGCTGCAGCAATTACTGCGAATGTCGATTATAAGAACATCTCAAGTTTTAAGACTCACAACATTAGCAGCATCTACGAAAATCAGAGAAGCATCATTAGCAGCATCTCGTAAATCAGAGAAGTCGAAGTTTTTGAGAAGCGGGCAGCATTACACTTTTCTTGAGGTTTAGCGGGCAGAACAATTACTCATAAAATATTTGTAATATTTATATCCCGAATACTGCACATGTACAGTAAAAGCTAAGAATTGTTCAACCAAATTAAATAATTTTTAATCCGGTGCTAACTTTTAATAGAATTAAACTATGCTAACAAAAAAATTAAACTTTGTTCAATTGCATTTCTTTTTTTATTCGCAAACAAACACAGTCCTGTGTATCACATACCAACATATCCAGATATTTGCTGAGATTGGGGCTTAAACCAAAATCATCTCTTTTTCTATGTCCAAATATGCACAGTATCCAATATCCAAAGATCGAAGGGTCAAAAGAACTGCTGCGGGTCTCAAACACATTATGAATGAAATTTGGGGGTCATTTGTGGCTTCATGATAACTCAAAAAAACTACTTACTTTAAGGTCATTTGGAAGAAATTTTGCACATTGTAAGAGCCACTTGAAAAATGTTGAATTTCTAAGCCATTCACCCACCTAGGTCAGGTAAAAAACATGCTTAAAAATTAGCATATTTGAGTAAAACGTTGCTACTTTCTAATCTTCTAAAAGTCATGCCACTAACCAAATGAAATTCACGAAAATTGATTGAAATTAGTGTTTTAAAAAACTAGCGTCAACAAATTTGACAGAAAAAAAAACTTTTTGGTGAAAAAATGTACGTATTGAAAGAAACTTTAAAAAACTTGAGATTTGGTGCGGGTCGCAAAAACTTGTTGGGCGGCAAAGAAACTCACTGAAACTCAAGTGGATGTACTAAATATTGTTAAGCTATTGATAATGTAATTAAAACCCATTAAAAACACTGATATAATCTAATGCAATTATATACGGCTATCTGGATATACTGTACTTTAAAAAATCCACCATGCACTTTTTGCAATTCAAACTAGCAAGTTAACTCATGAATTATGTCATTAAACAGCAATCTATCAAAAAAAACAACAAAACATAGATGCCAAATACAGGAAGTAATCAAAGATTTTGAAAAGTGGATTAAAATTTTGATACGCTTATCAATGACAAATGTTGGAAACTAAATTGCATAATCTGGAAAACTTTTGCTTTAAGATCAATTCACAATTAAGCAAAAATAAAAACTGCATTCTAATCGAGATGTGAAGTATGGATTTATACGTTTAATTTGAATATTTTCATAACAATATTTACGAAAAATATTATTATAACAGCTAAACATTATTTTTAGTGTTACATTAAAGGTGAATTTACACAGTATCCGTTTTTCGTACGTTTTCGTCCGTTTTTTTACGTTTTTGCTTCTCCTTGAAACAGTATGCGCTTTTTCATCCGCATTTTTATAAGTCCATATACGCAATAAGTAGACTGTTATATATATGTAAAAATTTTGTTCAAAAATTTTGTGTATGAACGCTAAGATCGATATTTCGAAATAGAGCTGTACCCCTTTACAAAAAATTTTTTTCGGAAAACTTTTGTGCAGTATGTCACTGTCTGGTTAGTGCGGATATGGACACATAAAAATGCGGATGAAAAAGCGCATACTTTGTCAAGGAGAAGCAAAAACGCAAAAAAAACGGACGAAAACGTACGAAAAACGGATACTGTGTAAATTCACCTTAACTTAATTTTGCTTCAAAAAATAAGCAACAAGTCCAATAAGAAAAAAACTAAGCTAGTGTCACAACAGTACTGCTGATGGGTCATTCCATGTCAAGCGTCCTAAATTTTTGAAAGTGCCTAGCTCGACCCCTTTCAAATTTGCTCAAACTTTGTCAAAATGTTTTATAACATGATTGAGGCATACCTTGAAAATTTTAGCTCAATATCTTCAGTAGTTTTAACATTATGGGTCTTTGAAGTTTTTCGAACCCCCTCGCCATGTGACAATCTGGCTTTTCGTGGCGTTTTTGAGGATGCATACTACAAAATCTAAAGACACTAGAAAGCTAATTTTTGGTATGTTTGTACAACTTTTGGTATAGTTCACATATCGATTGCAAGAAAAAAATTATTTCTTAGTACAGGGGAGCAATGACTTATCAAAGTTGCCTCATTTTCATCCGAAAACCAATTTTCGGTCATTTTTACCTGCTTATAACTTTTAAACTAAAAAGAGGAAGAATACCATATTTGATATAAATGATCCTTGTCTTCTATACTACAACTTGGCTAAGTTTGATGAAGAACATTGCATTAATATGGTAGATATGGCACATCAAAAAATGGCCCAAATTCAAAAATAGCAAAATGGCGCCATCTTCTGGTGTCAAAATACCCCAGTGGACAGTTGTTTACAAAAAAGATTTTTTTACCACTGATAGAACATTTCTTCAAGAACTTATATAGCAAGTTTCAACTTTGTGACTCAACTATAAAGGGTTGGCATTGGGGTGAATTTATGCCCCATAAAATACAAAAATAGCACTTCGTCTAGATTTTGAACATGTCTTAAAGCATTAGACATAAACATATAAGTTGTAAACAATAACGAAAATGTGTTATGCAATGTAAAAAAGCATATGCTATGATTCAACACTCTCACAAAAGCATTTAAGAAAAGGACAGTGTCAAAGCCAACCCAAGATTTTTTAGAGGGGCAATTAATTAAGAGACCAGCTGGTTGAAAATTTTGCAATTTTTCAGCAAAGACTATGAACCAGTTTTCGGATGTCGAATTAGATTTGTCGTTCAAAACATAAGTGTTACCACTTCCTCCCATGACAGGATAAAAGTGAAGCAATCAATCGATCAACGCTATCTACATTCAAAAATATGTGCACGTTTAAGAGTTGTGCAAAGCCATTATTCGCTGATATTCCTGTGCTGTAAGCTTGTATTGACGTCCACTGTGCCCTTGAAGTTGTGGGGCGGCAACAAGGCAGATGATATCTTGAAACGGGATCCAACATTCATTTTTGAGATCTTGAGGCCAAGATAACGTTTGCTTATTTCTTTCCATGAACTTCACATAGACATCTTTGTGTATTTCTGAACGTTGTGCTTTAGCTCCGACATACCATTGCTGATCATACCGACAAGCCACATACTGACCAGGTTGTAGGAAATCATTTGTTTGTAGTTGTGATCAAACTGCTGCTTCCTTTTCCTTTAAAAAAACTTTTGATCCATTCTCATCTTTTGAAATTCGTTTCATTATCAATGATGACTCAGACATTGGTATGAAACAATGGTGAGATCGTGTCCTAGAAATCGTTTTACATTGCGAGTATCTGCTTTCCAATTGATATGAAATTATGTGATTTGAAACATCTTCATCACTGATATAAAAAAATTTAATTCCAGAGATATTGGTATTAGCCCATTCAAACATTTGTTTTGGTGATAAAATTTGGTACATTTCAGTTGCTTGAAGGCTTGCTCTTGCAACCTGACGCTTAGTGGTGCCTCCTATTCCATCACAAGGTGATTTGCCATGGCTGCTTGCAAAGAAATGCCACTCTGCTTTTATGCCGTGATCCAATTCATGATGGCACAAATTGATGAAATTTTTGAAATTTTTATACTGGCTGGCAGCTACGTCTCTGAAATAAGTAACTTTGTTGATTAGAGGCAGATCATGTTTGATCAAATGCAATGCTTTTGTGGAAAAAGCATGGACAGTGTTGGTATCATGCCTCATGCAATCTGAAATAACACACATGTTGAGACATTTAAGGTCTCCTGCTTCTTTGAAATACACACAGAATGGATGAAGAGTGGCCTGACTGTTATCCCAGTGATAACCCTGAACAGCATCTTGTACTAAGAAGCTGTAATTTTCGGCAAAATCTAGCAAAATTATGACTGCATCATCAGCAAGTGTATCCTTGGTAATTTGGAGAAATTCTGATTGTGATTTGGCTATGAAATGGTGATGTCGTAAAAGATCAAATTTTTCCAAAAGCAGATCCATATACTCATTATAAGGAAGATGTAAATCAACAAGCTTTGTTCCATCGGTATGTAGCCACTGTTTGTATTTAACTTGATCTTCACTCTCAATATCATTTTCTTCAAGTAACTTTTGCAGCATGTTTCATAATTGCTGTCTTCCAGGACAATCGCTGCAATATTGCAACATACAGTTTCTCCTTGTTGTGTCACAAACCAATTCTGCCAAAAGATCTTTATAATTGAAAGGTCCTGGAAGAGCTGCTACCAGTAACTTTGCATTTTGGTGCTGCTCACATACACATACAGAATGCATGCTCTTGCTATTGACTGTTACACACCACTTGGGACGCAATTCGCAAAATTTTGAAAAGCCAATTTTATCTCCTGTTGCTTTTAGATATTCAATGTGTAGTTCTTTTAGATTGGTTAAAAAAAGACGCTTTTGCTGGTGGGTTTTTATCCCACCCACGCGAACAGAGATGTATTCTTTTTTTCCGGGGCACATTCTTGAGAATTCATCTGATTGGTAGAAGTTGATTACTTTTTGAGCAACCTCAGCATCAAGTGGCTTTCCTCTCTTTTGGTTTGGCTCTGCAAGAATCCCTTTACTCCTTTGTAACTCACGAGCTCTTTTAACCAATCTTTCTGATACCTCAAATTTCTTCATTGTTTCTTTAATCGTCCAACTTGATGGAATGAGGGAAAGCAGTTTAATTTTCTCTTGCTTTGTGGAAATGTCGCTTTTGGATTTTAAAGATGAAATCATTTCCTTGAAATCATTATCATAATTGTTGCAGGATTGCCCACTTGTACTTGACATTTCCAATTCACTTGTTGTCAAATTTAGCAACTTTGCCACTTTAATCTTGGCAGCTCCTTCAATAGCCCTCATCTTTCTTTTTCCATATCCAGCTCTGTCTCTTGCACCTGCAGAAAGCTTCACAGGAGAACATCCTAGCATTGCCATACTTGGATTTAAAGAATCATGGGTAGAATTTAATGGCTCAAAAAGATCATCTTCGTCAGTTGAGGATTCATAAAGATGAAGTTTGAGCTCTCGATCACATGTGGGACAAAGCTTTTGGCCAGGTTTTAAGTCATAAACTTTTGCAGTTTCTTCATTAACAGCTCAAAGAGATTCTGTTAAAACAAAAGTTTTTATGTTAATTACTCTTATATGTCTAGCTTAAAACTTCATAAAATTATGTTGGTTCAGAAGATGTTTAGTTTTCACACAGACCCAAAGCTGTGGCAACTGTCATCTTCAGTTTGTGAAAGTTTCTCCTAAGTCTTAACTGGTGTTGCAATAATGCTTGTTTTGTTATAATACAGTACTTGCCCAGGAATCGAAAGTCTTAAAAAATAAATTAGTTTGTAAAAATAACTAAATTGAAAAATATGTTGCTGTTAAATGAGTAGTGCAAAAACTGAACAAGCAAAATTACTAGTTACATTATTGCCTAGCACTGGTTAGTTAACACAAACCACTTACTTGTAATTTTTCGTTTGGGGTATTCTTGGGATCACAGCAGTACTTCTGCAAACTTTCATATCTGGCCAAGTACATTTTCTCATGATGACAGCAAATTTTGCTGTCATCATCAATAGATAAACCAGTTCGCCATTCTAGCAACTTTCTTTGTTCTGTGCTGATGCTACTTGCTGATATTACTCCAACTGTTTTGCAATACACTTTTTTATGACATTCTTCATTTAGTTGAAGGCCAATTGTACATACAGCGTCACTACTAACTTCTGAGTTAGTACAATCATCCATTATGAATTGAGTTTACAAAATTCTATTGACAGCCAATGATTACATAATCTGCTAATGTTAATATTACCCTGTTTGATTGATATACAACAGAAACTATGATTCAACCTTAAGCAGGATTTGCTTGCCTATTCACTCTCTTGAAGAAAAACTGCATAACTGTACAACAAAATGCACCAAACTGCAACAGGATTAAGATTTTTTGCCTCGGCTCAGCCAAATAGCTTTGGATACCATGAAGTGACTTTGCGGTCTTCTAGTCAAGCTGCCACCTGTCTACCACTTTGGTGGAAAACTACACTGTCCCTTTGTAATGCTGAACTTCAAGCTGGGAAGCTATGAATATTAATTTTAAAGTCTTTGGTTTTACTCAACAAAGATTCGAACCCAGGGTCTAATGATTCAGAGGCAGACCTTCTAACCACTATGTTCTACTGGCAGCATCTGGAAACTGCACTTAATGGCTAACTTCTTGGCGTTTAGACTCAGCTCTGTGCTCAACCTTTGCTTGAATTCATTCCTAGATTTAATGTGGCCCTTGAATTCATTCGCATATCAAGTGAAAAGCTGTCCCAACAACATGAATAAGACTGATGTCATAAATAGCTACAACAATTATATTCCAGAATATCATCCAAAAGTTGAGTGTTTATGATGTAAGAATCAAAACTAACAATTCCAATAAACTTTAGTGTTGCTTTTGCTTTTCCACCAAATTTGTGAAGATTTGGCAATTAAATATAGTGTGATTGCATAAAAATATGAGTACTGTTGTTCTAAGTAGGTAATTAGATAGGCAGCACAATGTTTAGTAAGTAAGGTAATGTTCATAGCTTATTACTTGTTTATAGATAGAACCTTGCATTGCCTCATTCTTACTTTCAAATAAACTTTAGGCAGCAAACTTTAGCTACCAGATGTTACTTGATCTTGAATCAAGGCATTTTTAGAAAAAAATGTGAGGTTCAAATGCAGCTTAATACCAACCTTTTATAGTTGAGTCACAAAGTTGAAACTTGCTATATAAATTCTTGAAGAAATGTTCTATCAGTGGTAAAAAAATCTTTTTTGTAAACAACTGTCCACCGGGGTATTTTGACACCAGAAGATGGCGCCATTTTGCTATTTTTGAATTTGGGCCATTTTTTGATGTGCCATATCTACCATATTAATGCAATGTTCTTCATCAAACTTAGCCAAGTTGTAGTATAGAAGACAAGGATCATTTATATCAAATATGGTATTCTTCCTCTTTTTAGTTTAAAAGTTATAAGCAGGTAAAAATGACCGAAAATTGGTTTTCGGATGAAAATGAGGCAACTTTGATAAGTCATTGCTCCCCTGTACTAAGAAATAATTTTTTTCTTGCAATTGATATGTAAACTATACCAAAAGTTGTACAAACATACCAAAAATTAGCTTTCTAGTGTCTTTAGATTTTGTAGTATGCATCCTCAAAAACGCCACGAAAAGCCAGATTGTCACATGGCGAGGGGGTTCGAAAAACTTCAAAGACCCATAATGTTAAAACTACTGAAGATATTGAGCTAAAATTTTCAAGGTATGCCTCAATCATGTTATAAAACATTTTGACAAAGTTTGAGCAAATTCGAAAGGGGTCGAGCTGGGGACTGTAGGACGCTTGACATGGAATGACCCTGATCTTAATAAAATATCCATTCGCACAAATGAATTTAACGAAAAATGCTGTAATCAAACAATGTAGTTCAGCAGAGGTGTAAAGTAATGAAAGTAGCTCTACTTAAGTAGCCTACTCAAGTAAAATTTGTCCGTAATAAGCACTTTTGAAGTATATAATTCTATTTTTGGATACTTTTTACTTTCACTTGCTTACTTTTAGCATCAACTAAAGCTAATTAAAGGTGAATTTACACAGTATCCAGTTTTTGTCGGTTTTTATCCGTTTTTTTACGTTTTTGCTTCTCCTTGAAACAGTATGCGCTTTTTCATATGCACTTTTATAAGTCCATATCCGCACTAAGTAGACTGTTATATATAAAAATTTCGTTCAAAAATTTTGTGTATGAATGATAAGAGCTATATTTGAAAATAAGAGCTGTGCCCCTTCACAAAAATTTTTTTGGAAAACTTTTGTCCAGCATGTGACTGTCTGGTTAGTGCGGATATGGACACATAAAAATGCGGATGAAAAATCGCAAACTTTTTCAAGGAGACACAAAAACATAAAAAAACGGACGAAAAACGAATACTGTGTAAATCCACCTTAAGTAGCATTTTGATTAAAAAGAGTACAAAGTATTGCAGCTTTAAATTTAAACCACAAATTCGTCATAGCGGTTGAGTTTTCTTCTGGCAATTGTTCAATGAAGTTAAATTAGCAAAGAGTTCATGCAATGATTCCAAATAAATTCTGCTTGACATGATTTTCAAATCTCAAAAGTTTTGCTGTTGTTCTTTTTGATTAGAATATAATACTGGTTACAAAAACTTGCATCAATTTGTAATGCATGACTTCTTGAGAGAGTGAGGGGTTAGAAGAGTAAGCATTATGAGGCAGTGATGTGAAGGTAGACGACTAGTTGTCATACACTAAAGTTTTTCAATGGAATAATTTGTTTATTTTGCTTAAATTCGTTCAGAAATACTCGTACTTGAGTACTTTTAAAACAACTACTTTTTTTACTTTCAGAAGTTCTTTTTTGGTCAATACTTTGCACTTTACTTCATGTAGGTTTTGGTTCCAGTAACAAAACTTTTACTTGATTACACCGTTTGAGTACTTTTTACACCACTGCATATCGGTAGGATATCAGTAAATACAGTTGGATAGATCAAACTTTTTTTCTAAAATTGATTTCCATAAACTTCTTTGATTAATAGCATTTTAAGCTGACATTTTTTCAATTAATTTTTAAAAGAAAGTGGCAAGTGTTAGTTATATAACACCCATAAAGAGAATAAGAGAGTAAAGAGTGAGTGCTCTTTTGCTCATTTACTCTTTTTTATTTTTTTAATGATCGCTAGGGTTTGGGTTAGATTTTGAGTTAGGATAAACGTTGGGGTTCAAGTTTGGGTTAGGTTTAGGGTTGAGGTTAGGGCTAGGATAGCGATTTTTTATTCTTACGAAACAGAACAGCAGCCTCTGCCTTTTGAAAAACAAAATCCCAAAAGTTATCAAAATCAATCAGTAATCAAGCATGAACAGATTAACGAAAAAACTTTGCAATTATGAACAGTCATGTGCATTAAAACCAATAAAAAAATTAAAACATTGTCTTTTTGAAGTACCATTAATGATATTGCAAACAGTCAATAAATTAAGTAGGAGCCTATGCTAATTGAAATTGAAACACAGAACTTAATTATATTAAAGATTAAAATACTCTAAAATTCAATTGGCATTTATAGGCCTACTACAAGACACTCCTTCACTGCAGTACAAAAATTTATTCTTACATCTAAAATTAAGGTAGCCCACTGATACAAAAAAAAAAGAGTGAAGTAATCCATACACTACATTGCATAACAGTAGTATTTTCTGTATCATGATCAACTAGTACTACTGAAAAGAGTGAAATGAACCAATTTTGCTATCCCAAGCATCAATAATCATTAACTAAATCGGAGAATCACCATTTATCAGAGTAAATCATTTCAAAATTCACAATTATTATATGAGGTATCAGTGCCTGGATTAAATATAAACTAATGTCACCATCACACAAAATTTATAGTCGTTACCAGTGATCCAGTCACAAAGTGATTTTGTCACAGTGATTTTGCCACAAAGTGAGGGTTTGGGCAAGACAGCTCTGGGGATAGTAGAATAGTTTACTGACTTCTGCTCTCAGTCAATGCTTTAATTTTAATAATGCATAAGTACAATGTGGTTGGCAGATCAGAGATAGGCCTATTTTGTCTTCAAAATGCAATCTGTTACATAATCACTTTGTGATGAAATCACTGGCAACCTTTATAGCTTCCCAGCCTACCATGTGCTTGGGTTTCAGTGTTTGTTGCATATTGGTAGTGGTACTCTGTACCAGTGTACTACAGCAGGCCTATTTTACTCACTAAGCTAGTTAGGTAGGCATATAGCATACTTAATGCAAAATTTGTGATATACTACACAGTACTGAGTGCAGTTGCCTACTTAACAATTCAATAGCTTTTTAGATATAACTGAGATCTGTTCATTAGTTGATTGAACAGAGATCATGCAATCAGGATTGATGTAAAAATGACACCTTCAGACTACCATACCGTATCCTCTCTGCCACATTGTTTTTTTTAGTTTTTTGGTCATTGCTCCAATAGCCTACTGAAATAGATCCAACAAAACGATGTTCAAATTTTTTATTAATACTCAGGGACACCAAGAGTCAAATGTGGGATCGGGGACAGCTTAAATATTGGGCCCCCTTATATTTTAATTCAACCTTACAAGCCACACGTCCTGGTTTTTTATTTAATTACCCAGCAGCATAAGCATAATAAGACTTTTCAATAAGACGATCTCACCCTGAATTGCAACAAGTACAGCAAGGGTTGCGAGCTGTGTTCCCTCTAACTTTATGGCTAATCGGCGAGTGCCCAAATTTTCTTTAAAACAATTGTGCCCAAAGCTCTAAAAAGACGTTTATGTGCCCTAAATTTCACACCAATCCAGTATTTAAGTATACTAAATGTCATATTTCCACAAATTAGTCGAATTTTCTAAAGCTATGTTTACTATGGTATATTGCCAAAAATTATTTGCCCCTGCTCCAACAAATCACCGATTTACTAAAAAAAATCGGCTTAGTGGGAGCATTGGTTGCGAGGGTGAAGCCCCCACCACTGAAAAACTTCTATGAATTGTACGCTAGACCAAACAATTTTGAGGTAGAAATTTATTGGAATTCTTTAAACAGCTCTGAACAGTTACTACACTTGCTTGATAGTTGATACCGGTACTGACTTAGAGGCCATAGAGTTAGATCTTGATATACGCTTTTTAGCAATAGCGTTAAACACTACCTCAATAATTATCCACAATCGCAGAATCAGACAGTCAGCGGGGGCCTGTCCTGAGTTCAGAGTTAGTCAGTGGGGACCCATATGCAATCCCCACAGAGTCAGCAGGAGTCTATCCTTAAGCAGCCCATCCTTAGTTAGCCTACTAGACACTGTTAAAAGCCAATGTTAGATCTTAAAATACCCTTTTAGCAATGGCGTTAGACACTGTCTTGATAATTTTGCACAACCGCCGAGTCAGTGGGGGCTTGTCCTTAGTCCAGAGCTTGTCAGTAGGGGCCCATATGCAGAACCTGTGGTGTCGGCAGGAGCCCCAATGCAGAAACTGTGGAGTCAGCTGGGGCCCATATGTAAAACCCGTAGAGTCAGCGAGGGGCCATCCTTAGCTACGATAGTTTTCCCTGCAAAAAAGAAGACCTCTTTGTTTGCAGAAACCCTGTTTGAGTCAGAGCGTTGCTCCAATGTTCCAATTATTTATATGATAATATCTGCACATTGCTTACACAGCAGTGATCACTGTTCACTTTTCAGTGTGATCTTGATGGGCCCCCTAAAGTCCATGGACCCCGGGGTCACTGTCTCCCCCAGTGGCATTGCTAAAGATGGTGGCACCCGGGGCAGGACAGTTAGCGTCGGTTTTAGCGGTTTTTTGCCTCCGTTTACAAAAAGCTAGCAGATGTGCAAAAAGTCTGGGGTTTTTAATTAAAACAGCGTACCAACGTACCATACCCAGTAAGGTACCTTTACAAAAAAGGTGAATTGTACCAACGTACCGCACCTGTACCATTACAAAAAAAACGTACCGTACCAGCGTACCGTACTTCTTAGCAAAAATTGAGGCGTACCGTACCAACGTACCCTACTGCCATCCTTGTCTGCAACCATAGGCCTACATGAAAAAAAATAAACCACAAAAATGATGCTTAAATTTATACAAGCCAACATGCCAGATTATATTCAATGCAAATATTGTAGGCTTATTTGTCCAGTGCTCAACAACCTCAACCTCTGCAATCGCATTCCGGTAGCATATATAGCCTAATTGTATAGGTCAACTTTGTTCCAGTTACACCGGTACCACAGTTAGAGTAGGCTAGGCCTATGATAGCCTACAACTGAAAAACAAGACTTTGTATAAATGGGCGATCTTTAGCAGTTCAGCACACCACGGATAACATTGTGCGTGGTGTGTACCATTATACACCATTATGCAGTTCCGCACACCCTGTACCGGTATCTATCATTACCGGTACATGTCAGAGGCCTACTGTTTATCATTTCATGGTTCTATCCAGCTAACTCCGGAGCCGTTGCTGCAAAGTCCGCTAGCTCCGTTCACGAACTTGGCGATTTTGCCAGGCACAGGCTGTGGCACAGGGTAACATTCCTCATTGTCTTACACATTTCATTCTAGAATTTTTCCACTCTAAATGAATTTTTCTTCGCTTTGTTCATTATCCGCTTTTCCTTGAGGTTTGGGGTATAGCAGCGCAAAATTAGATTGCCGCACAAGTCAAGTCAAGTTTATTTCACCATAAGCTTAAAAGTAAGCAGACAGGAAACAGTGATAAGACCATGCGGTCATCCAGGTCAACTGCACCTATTAGTAATAGTAAACAGTTACAGGCATAAACTTAAGCTTGTCATTAAACATAAAAAAAAAACTCAAAATATCATTAACAATGTAACAGGTAACAATAACTGTGTTGCCAGCTTTGCACGAAATGTTTAGAAGAAAAAAAAACACACACACGCAAAAAAAACTGACTTTTGCTTGATTAAAAAATTGAATTATTTAGACATTGAACATTGTTAAAAACTTAACTTGTTTTGTATTAAAGAAGGCAAGTCAGTCATTATTTAGTTTAAAATCATATTCTTATACAGCAATAACATTAAATAAAAAAGACTGAATCAAATTGTATTTTGGATTGACAGAAATAAAACTAAGTAATAATCTGAAGAAACAATTTTGGCAACACTGTATGTAGTAAAAAAAACAATTTTTTTTACACTATTTACCCAAACAACGATTGGATAATCAAGGCAATGACTGCAGTTACACGCAAACAATCCAAAAGCCATTACAATGCATTTTTCAGCTCGTCTAAATTCAATCGTGTTTAAAAAAACCAATCGATATAACAAAAAAAACCTGAGCACACATTGACTCAGCTTCCAAATCGATTGCATACTAACGCAGTGGATGACTGTTCATATTACATCAAGCAAATCTGAATGCCATCAACCTTTAAAACATTTTTTTCAGCCATAACCCAAAATTAGGACCACCAACTTCTCTAGATTTCCGGAATTTCGATATTTTACGCATTAAATAGACCCTTAGCTTAAGTGGACCAAACACGAACACTGAAGTTACGCTAAAAGAAAAAAAAAAGAATTTCAGACAATTATAGATAAGGTATGGAATAAAATAAATATCTTGGCCGTATCATAGTCAAATTATGCATTGCAGCCTTAAGAAAGAAGAATATTAACAATATCACATAAAAAGTTAACAATATCACAAAAGTGACGCCCTGATATTTCTCGTAGTTAAGCACACTAATTGTAATTGTTTAATAGCTTATTTTTACAAAATTTTTTAAATTTTGTAAAAGAACATTGACGATATTCTTGTGGAATACTTTTTTATTCATTCAAACCGAGTCAATGCAACGTTTTTTTCCCTGTTTTAGTGCCGAAAGAACTTTGAAAGTACTCATTTCTACTTTTTTGTCTAGTATTGTAGTTATGTATGTCTTCGAGCTTGATGAAATAGTGGTTGAAAGAATTTGGTAACATGTTATTGCTGTACTTAAAAGTAAATTTAGCGAATTCCATTTTGATCATGTCAACAAGCTTCAAAACTCTAAACCTAGAATATAATATATTTGTTTCATAACGACGGGGACAAAAAAGACAGGCTCTTAAAATTTTGTTTTGCAGAATTAAAAGTTTGTGAAAATGGCTTTTGGCAGCTCTCCCCCAATTTAATAAAGAGTATTAAATATGTGAGTGAAACATGCTATAATAAACTATTCGAAGAGTTGATAAGGGAATGTAGTGACGTAATTTATAGATCATTCCGCAAACTTTAGAAAGCTTTTTAGCGAGATAGTCAATGTGATTTTTCCACAATAATTCCCTATCTAAGTGAATTCCTAAATACTTAACGCTATTTTTTAATTCAATTGGGTAATGATCAACATACTGTCTGAAATTGGATATTTTTGTACGTTTTTTACCAACAAGCATATAGCAGCTTTTTTTGTAGTTGATGGTTAATTTGTTGAGTTTCATCCAAGTGTCAATTTTTTTTATGTCATTTGTTACCACAGATTGTAGAATTTTGATGTTGTTATGAGAAATATGTAAGTTGGTATCATCTGCAAACAGTGTAGTTTCAAAATTGGACACATTGGGCAGATCGTTGACATATAGTGAGAATAATAGTGGGCCTAATATCGAACCTTGCGGAACGCCATGTTCCATCTTACACAATTGAGATATGTTGCACCCCACTTTCGTGCAGATTTTATGATCTGTAAGACAGGATTTCAATAGATTGAATACAGGGCTTCAAAATCCATGATGACGAAGTTTTTTTAATAAAATGGTTATATCTACTGAATCAAAGGCTTTCTTTAAATCAAGAAAGATTGAACACGTAATTTTGCCATCATTGATATTATTCTGTAATTTGTCATAGAATGTTGTAATAGCTAGATCAGTGGAGCTGTTCTCTCTAAAACCAAACTGTGAAGGTGTTAAAATGTTATTTTTGTTCACAAATTTTGTCATATTCGTTTCAATAATTTTTTCAAACACTTTTGAGAAAACACAGAGGAGCGAAATAGGCTGAAAATTGCCCAGTGACTTGGGGGTTGAAACTTTGGCTATTGGAACAACATATGCCATCTTAAATGATTCTGGAAAGGTTTCTAGTTTGATGCATTTGTTGAACAATTTTGCCAGTACAGGGGATAAAATACACTTAGACATTTTTACGAATTTAGGAGGAATTTCATCAATACCATGTGCAGAGTTAATTTTGATGTTATTAATACAATCACTTACATCATGTTCAGTAATTTCATGAAAAACAAAAGAATGCAAGCAGCATTTACTGTGAATTTTCAACGAAGAATTATTTCTTGGCACAATGTTTTTAGACAAGGAGGCACCAATAGTGGCAAAATAATCACATAATTTGTCCAGAAAGGGTTTTAAATCTGTTTTATAAAACTGATTTTCAATTGATATTGTAGAAAGCAGTTTAAGTTTGTTAGAGAAATGTTTGCAATCAATAATCTCTCTAATAGCAGACCATGTTTGAGAAGAGTTTTTAGAGTTAGGTTTAATTAAGTTTTCATAGTAATTACATTTTGCAGCATATTTTACATGCGTCAGTTTGTTCAGATATTTTTTGTAAAACGTTTCTTCTTCAGGATTATTGCTTTTGAAAAGTTTTCTGAACAACTTATTTTTAGTTTTTATGGACTTAAGAAGACCCGTAGTAATCCAGGGCTTTTTGTTTAGTGTTTTTTCTTTTCGTGTCTGCGGTCTCAAAGGGGCATGTATATCTAGCACTGACTTAAAAGCAAGTGTGATATTAGATACATCAGTATTAACGTTAGTTTCAGAATAATTTAGTTTGATTTCTGACATTTTAGCATTCAAATCAGTTAAGAAGTCTTCAAGAACGAAATGTTTTATACAGCGTATAAATTTGGTATCATTTTTAACACAACATGTGGTGTTTCTTACCATAAAAAATGTAGGTAAATGGTCTGACAACTCGAATAATGCTACCCCACTGTTTGTCCTTGTGTTGCCAATGTTGGTATATATATGATCTAGCAATGAAGGCCTACAATTTTCACCAAATCTGGTGTGATTATTTATTTTCATTTTGCACCCAATCATAGCTAAATTATTCATGTAATCAGTAATTTTTTCATTGTCTTTGGCAAAGAAGTTTACATTAATATCTTCACATACAATATAATTTAGGTTACTGTTTTCTAGATCAGTTAACGTATCACAAAGCTTGTCTTGAAAAGGCAATAATAATTTATTAGGATGGCGATAAATTACTGCTAAAATGATATTTTTTTTTAGTTTCAAGTTCAATCCATAAATCTTCACAATGTTGGACATTAAGAGACAAGTCGTTTCTTATACGATATTGCATATTTCCTTCAATATAAAAACCAACTCCAACTACACCAGTTGATCTTTAATCGTTTTATTACTTCCATCGTGGTGAAGGCGTAAGCACATCCATCCAAGCATAGGCGTAGCTAGGGGGGCCCAGGTGGCCCGTGCTCCCCCAATTGAATTGCTGCCAATGATAAAGATGTCACAAAAATACTATTGTTTCTTCAGTTTCGCTTTTTTTTTCATCTTCGCTTACAACAGTACATGCGTACAGCAGTAATTAGCAATAATATTGATCCAGGGGCCAGGGCCTCCTCAATTTAATTTTTACCAACCAATTTAAATGGGTCCCCTACCAGAGCTGGGGTCGAGGACACAAGGCTCGAGGCCAAGGCCAAGGACACCAAAATAATCCGTGGCCAAGGCCTAGGTCAAGGACAGCCTTTCCGAGGACAGACCCTCTCGAGGCCAAGGACAGGAATGCTCGAGGCCAAGGCCAAGGACAAAGGACACAGCCGCAAGTGTTCTACAAAAAAAGGTCTTCAAAAAAAGTTTTGCATGCAATCTCCAATTTATAGGCGTAGCCAGAATTTTTGATTGGGGAGGCCTAAACCACAAATCACATCCACTGACGTCATCAAAAACTTGCCTGTTGGCACTTAACCGGGATTTTGCAAAAGAAGAGGGCTTAAACTAATATAGTTGAAAAGTGCAAATACGTAACTTTGGAGACGTTTTGAGAAAACCAGTGTAACTCAAACGTATCACAGACG
This sequence comes from Trididemnum nubilum, assembly GCA_963965965.1. NCBI lineage: Eukaryota > Metazoa > Chordata > Ascidiacea > Aplousobranchia > Didemnidae > Trididemnum > Trididemnum nubilum. The sequence goes on along the minus strand of OZ014481.1, from coordinate 6,560,093 downwards.
GAGGGTCTGGGGGCGAAGCCCCCTGCTATTGGGCGATTTTTTGTAATATTTTGGATAAAAAAGCTATTTTAATGCCATTGAATAACATTTCGCACATGCTTAGAGCCATTTGAAAGCACTAGATTTTTGAAATTTGAAAGCCGATTAAAAAAATTAAGTTGTTTAATCCACCTTTTAGTTGCAATTTAAGTCCAAAACACGTTTAACATCTTACATTTTGGTGTTAAAGTTTAATTGAGCGTGATTTGGTCTAGTTAGGGGGAAGTAAGGTGCATTGTCTCGTGCAACATTTTAGCAGTAAATGAAAACCCACACGAAAATTTTCCTTAGAGATTTTTGTTTTGTCGTGAAAATAACCAGTTATAGAAATGCATGTTAGGCCAGGGGGCCCAGGCCCCGTCAATTGAAGTTCAACGATTTGTTCAATCAATATTTTTTGTGGCTAATTTTTTTTAAAGTATTTTGTGCGTAAAGCTGGCGAGGTGGAGGTGAATTAATGAATTGTTATTGAAAAATAGTACAATAGATGATTACGCTTACTAACCATGTTATTGCCGGGCCGGATTTACATCGCGCTGGGCTCCTGGAACTTTGGAAATTTTCGCAACATCTTTCAGCCAAACGTAGGTGAAGACCATAAAAAGTCTTAAGATATGAGCGCAGGGCCCTTAGCTGGTACTACGCCATATTGTGGTAAATCCGGCCTTGGTTAATGCATTACATTCATAAAAAGGCTAGATGTGAGCCTGAGATAGCAATTTTTAGAACGAAAACTATTCATTTCTTCCAGGTTTACGTTTAAATTGGCAGGCAAAAATTGATTTTAGGGGGTCCCGGGGTCCCTGGTGTTCAATATTGTTGTTCGCTACTGGTGTACGCAAAAAATGCTAAAAAGAATCTGAAACTGAAGAAAAAATAGGCTTTTTTGTCACATTTTTGTCATTGGTGAATTTCAATTGGGGGAGAGGCTCGCTTGGCTAAGCCTATGCTCCAATTGCGGAAAACAAAAAAGGTATTTGGAAATTTTCCGCGAGGTTTCTGGCGTTTTCCAATAAAATTTTAACGGTTCAAAAAATAGTGCTGTCCTCGAGGGAGGATAGGGCAATTTTCGAGGACCTAAGGTTTCGAGGCCAAGGCCAAGGACTTCAAAATGTTTCCTCGAGGACGTCCTCGAGGACTCCACCTCTGCCCCCTACAATAATAATTAAATGGGCTCCAACAATAATATTGATCCAAAGGGCCCCGGCCCCCTCAATGTAATTTTTACCAACCAATTTAAATGGGCCCCCTACAATAACAGTAATATTCAAATGGCCCCCAATTTAAGTTGGCCCCCAACAATAATATTGTTCTAAGGGGCTCAGGCCCATTTAATTTAATGTTTGCCAACTAGTTTAAACGTATAACCTGAGTAAAACTAAAGGGTTTGTAGGAAAAGTTGCTAACTGAGGCCCTCGTCTAACAATTTAAATTATGAACGTAATTCAACACCAGGGGCGGATTTAACATATGGCACAGTGCCATGGGCCCCGCGCTCAGATGAGACTTTTTTTGGTCCACACCTGCATTTGGCAGGAAAATATTGCAAAAATCTCAAAGTGCCAAGGGCCCAAATCAATGTAAATCCGGCCCGGGCAATAACATGGTTTGTTGACGTAATTATCTATTGTACATTTTTCAATAACAATTCACCTCCACCTGACAGTGTGAAGCCTCTGCCGTGTGTGGTAGACAGGTGGGCAGGTGGCAGCTTGACTCGAAGACCGAAGGGTCCCTTCGCTGTCTCCTGGCCAAGGCAACTTGATGAATAAAATGTAATTACAATTACGTGCAGGGATGCCGATCTTTGTTGAGCATTGGGGGGGATAATTAGCTATTTTACTCCAATTTTGCCTATTTTCAACATTGGGGGGGATAAACCTCGACCACAATTTTTTTCAGATAAGCAAATTAAGTGAAGACCAAAAAAAGGTCTTCACCAAAATTGAAAGGCTTTTTTTCCCGAATTTAAGTGAAGACCAGCACTCCAATGCAGACCAGAGTCAAATTATTGGGGGGGATGCAGATGTAGACCATAATCAAATTATTGGGGGGATACAGTCAGTTATTGGGGGGATATATCCCCCATCCCCCCACCCCGGGTTTCGGCACCCCTGGTTACGTGCCAACACCAGGCCACGGCTTCTGATCTTCCATTCTAGATACCTTTGCCTCCACAAAAAATTCCTCTTTCAAAGTATCTGATGACGACATTGCATGTGATTTGCCCCCCCCCCAACCAAAAATCCTGGCTACGCCTATGCATCCAAGATCCTCAACGATATGTAAATTGATCCATCTAGTTTGGAGTCGTCCGTCCGGCCATGGAAAGTTTTTTTTTTGCATAATTTATTCCATACTAAGTCCACTATGTTTAAAAATAATTAACCTTTAACTTTAGCTTTTATATCTTAGCACTTTGAGAGATGAATCCAGGAATGGATGAATCAGATGATGCAGTAATTTTTTTTGGTGAAACTTGAACCAGCGAATCAAGATTGGGTCTGGCTGTTCGTGGTGCTGATACCTGAAATATTTCTATCTTCAATTACGTTTTTAATTTCTTTCTTTTTTTTTTTTTTGAGAACATAATGTAAACAGATCAGGCGTACAATTAGGATTGTGCTGGAGGGGCTTGAACTTTTGTTTGAACAATGTCTGGATTTGGACGACATGCAAAGAAAAGTAATGCAACTCGAGCACAGGGCCTACGAGAGGGGGGTTCAGGGGGTACATTGTACCCGGGCCCGGGCTTAGGGGGGCCCGGACGCGAAATTTTTTTTTCTACCATGGTTTTGCAGATTTATTACGTCACATCCTGTGTCCCAACCTTCAGTTTCGTACTCCGCTCTCAATTTTGACTTGATCCGCTCTATTCATAGGCAACTTGGTACGATGGTACTGGGCAAAGTTAGGCCACTCTTGAGTTGTGGTAAAATATCCTTGGCAGTGGTAGAACAGGCTTGGAAGAATATCACAAAGCACAAGCAGTTAGTCAATAAGCTTACGCTTACGTTTCATGATCAAGTCAAAATATTAAGACAAAATTTTTGATACTAACATTGTAACAAGTCAAAATAACCTAGTCCTCAGTAATAATCTTTTTTTAATTTTAGGGTTGAGCTGCTGAGTTTTTTGGAATTATTGCATTATAGATAGAATATCAGAGGGAAGCCTAAGGTCTTATATTTTATTAATTAATGCAGTTTCATTCAAGTTACTGTTGGCTATGTGTATAGGCCTATATTGCAAAAGCACCATCTGAGATCTGACCATGGTATTGGTAGGCCTACTACTGTACTACTAGCATATCTGAGATAGTGCAATTAGCTATAGGCACTGGTAAATGAGTAAAATCTAAAATGTAAACTGGTAAATTTGGAAAAGTAACATGGCAAATCGAGAAAAGTGAAATGTCAAAGCGATTTTACTAATCTTAACCAAAGTTGTGAGTGGTTTCAATTTTAGTCTCAGAATAAACTAGACCTGTAGACAGATTCCATTAGACACTTACTGACTTTATCACTTATCTGCTCATACATATAGTGAATGAAATTAAAAGAAGTGTACTTGATATTAAACTGATAGATTGTTAAAACAGTTTAAATGAAAACTTGTGAAAATGTTTACTTAGGCTGCTAACATTAGGACTTAGCAGCGATGCACAGTAGGCTACTGTACAGTAGCAGATACCATACAAGGTTTAAAGATCTGACACTAACAGATAAAAGTTAGAGACATAATGCAAGTTTTATACGATTATTTAACTGTTAGATTATACTCTGTTCTGGCAGTGTATTTGCTTAGGTCTATCTATAAAACATAAATAAGCATTATGAACTTTATTGATTTTATTTTCTATCCAATCTGTAGTTACAGTATTTTTTTTTGTATGCTTAGAGTTAGAACAATTCTAATGTTGCCATGCATTTTCTTTACATGTTGACTGTGAGTTTTGTGTATGCACTGTACAAAGTGTACATATCTTTGCAACACTTTGTTTTAGTTTTGCATAAAATTTTTTATCATAGAAAGTAGCGGACTGAGAAAATCTAGAAGCTGCTTTTTTAACCTTAACTTGGTGAGGTGGCAGTAGACTTAGATGACCTTTCGGTCCTTCGCTGTCTCTTCACCAAGTGACTAAATATCGCTTTGACTCTGCAAGTTTGTGTGTTGGTTTTAAAGGAATTGCATATTTCGATGCTTTGGTGATAGACCTAGAGGAAGTTGCAGTTTTTTCTTGTGATATGACATCACTTGGTAAATAAATAAATATGATGATGATGATGATGATTATCTTATCAGTGATTGCAAATTGTTGATACATATTTTATATGCAGTGACTATTTCACAGAAATTTTTCAAGTTAATGAAAATAAGACAAAAATAAAAGATATTTATCCACGCTTCTTTCATTTGCTTTTCTATTTTTTAAGGGTTTAGATTAGGGTTTGAGTTAGGGTTTGGGTGAGGGTTAGATGTGGGGTTAGTTTTATTGTAAGGATTAGAATTTGGGTTAGAATTAGTAAAAAACTAGATACAAATTTTTGGTGAAATAGTCTCTATCGATTCTATAATTGTTTAAAATACAAAATTGCATTTCAGGCATAAAAGATAGCTTACTAAAGCCAGCTTGAAATCTGGTTGCTAGATATGGTTGCTTAAACAAACAGTTTCTGCTGTAGTGAATGATTGTCCAGACTACCGGTATACGGCATTGATTGGTTGATACCAACTTTTAAGCCATTGTGTTACCCAGGAAGACTGATTTGATGAATGAGGAATTACATTTTCAATGCACAGGGTAATGCATGCAAGGTAATCCACGATTTTCTGGCAATGCAACGAGAAGTTTTAAAAGATTTTTTGGATGAAAAAATGTAACAAGCATGACGTAGTGTCTGGGTACGTTATTCAAATAATCATTTGTAGGCAGTTTTGTGTGCAATGTTACAGTTAGTAGGTACATAAATCCAGGACTTAAGTTGTAAAATTTTACATGGGGGGACGCTTTTGCTGACTTGACTGAACCTTAGATTAGTGAAGATCAGGCGCATAGCCAGGATTTTGCAAGGGGGGGGGGGGGGGGGGGGGTTGGTTGGAAGTTTGATCCAACCGTAAAGTTTTGAATTGGATTGAGGTGATTTTTCAGTGAAAATTAGGTGATATCCACAAAAAAAAAGGTCTTTGCCCAAATTCAAAGGCTTTTTCTGGCCGAAATCAAAAATTTAACAGCTTTTTCCTACCAAAAACAGGTGATCTCCAAAAAAAAGGTCTCCGGTTGAAGTGCTTTTTTGTCTACATCATTGTTCCCGTGGAATTTGGTGCTATATTCGACTGGACTTTGTATGTCTTTTTCCTCTCATCAACCAGCGCTCAAATTTGGATGGGGGGACGCCTAAATCTCGATGGGGAACGCTCAATCTTGATGGGGTTGCATCCCCCATCCCCCTACAATTTAAGTACTGCATATATCTGATATGAGATACAATTTTTGGTGCTGACTGCAGCCTCACTTGCAGCGAGATTTAACCAAATTAACACTGGTCAGTTGTTGAGCAGTAACGCGTTTTTTCTTTAGTAATTGTAATTACATTTTATTCACCAAGTTGCCTTGGCCAGGAGACAGCGAAGGGACCTTTCGGTCTTCGAGTCAAGCTGCCACCTGCCCATCTGTCTACCACACACGATGGAGGCTTCACACTGTCCCTTTAATTGCTCAACGTCAAGCAGGGAAGCTGTGAATACCAATTTTTATAGTCTTTGGTTTGACCCAACCAGGAATCGAACCCGTGTCTACCGCTTCAGTAGCAGACGCTCTATCCACTCGACCACTGATCGGTAAACGACTACTGATCGTTTAGTGGGAGGTCTGAGGTTTAAATTTGGGACCTGTCAAATTGGGCACATTGTTGCCAATAACTTGCCACTGCTGCAGCATTTTCTCAAAAGGTGCTGCGTTGCCTTGCCCTTCGCAATCGCGAGATTGCTGGTATGTTATATGCATTGGCTTAATACATTAAGTATAATGAAAAATTTGATTTGATGTACCGGTACCGGTATTTGCTGCTAATTTCTTTTAGTTGTTTAGGAAAAAAATTTCTGGTTCTTCAAGGAGCATAATTCACTGCCTTAGAAAGATCACCTACGCTGCTGCGACCACTCAGACTACTACCAGAATATTGCTAACTATGAAAGTGGAATTTCTCTGATTGGATTTTGAATGGTGGAATTTCATTAACTACAAGACCAATGCATTCAGAAAGGTATAATTTAAAATGTAGAGGGTGTACCAATATGGTTGAGACTAGAAGCATTGCAGTGGTATGCCAGTCTTTGCAAGTGTTGTAAACAATTACTTGCAAAGATGCTTCACATTGCTCTGTGTCCAATCTAAATGCACATTTGAGTTTCAAGGTTTATGTAATAATTTTTTGTAATCTTTTGATTACTTATGGGTCATGCACTTAAGCCAGTTAATGTAAATTGTTTTTTCTTTTTTTAAAGAGAGGTATTTTGTTGCAAAATTTGTTGAGTAATGTTGTGGTTTATCTGGTGATAAATTTTAGTCAATAATTATCTTAGTTAGACTACGAATTTGTTCGTTTTTTAGTCATGTATACTTTATTAGTCTATTTGAATCACTGCATGTATTTGCATTAATTGAAAATGCAAAATCAAAGAGTGTATATACGTAGTTTCACAGTTTGCTTGTTTTTAGAAGTTTTGGACCATGGATTTCAGCAACAGAATGCACCGACTAATTCCCAACATTGGATCAACTGCTTTTGTGACTCTGCTTTATTTATATCGTTGACAGTGCATTTGTGAAAGACTAGCAAGTGTACAGGCAGCGTTTTTATCTTCACAAAAAATCTTGAAATGTACTTATGTCATACAATGAATAAATTGTGGATTTCTAAAAAATGTGCAACAGCAGAACTACAGTAGAAATAACCCTATGTGGATAACAGTCATCAGAAGAACAAGAAGACTCTACGAGAAATATTCCTCCCAAAACTAAGATGACACCAAATTTTCCTGAACTTGCATGCGATCTTTAAGACTTCTTGTTGAAATTTGCGATGAGTTGTGTATTATCGTTTGAAACATTCTTATTATATTTTTCATTTTGCAGACTGTCAAGCGCTTTTCAATTCAATTCAATTTATTATTAAACAGCAAAAAGACTATTGTAGTCGTCAAAGTCAGCTGTCACAAAATCAATAATGCAGTAAAGATAGCATTTGCAACCCAACAACAAAACGAAATAAGCAAGTCTATTTACAGCACAAACATATCACTATCAAATTTGAGTATTTACAGCAAAAATTTAATTTTTTGACCTTATAATTTACGACATTCAATTTCACTTTTACAAATAATTTTTGTCATGGTGTATTGGAAAAAAGCACCCCCCGTGTGCCAATTTGTTCAAAGTTTTGATATTATTTGAAAGCTCTTTTTTTTCTACTCTGATTTATCTTAACGATCTAATCATTCCAAGAATCACATGGTATAAACAGATATCATCATCCTTTCCTGTTCATTTTTTAATTTATGTTTCATGTGTTTCATGTTTTTGACGTTTAGTGGTATTTGGTTCCATACTTTGGGCCCTATATATGTTAATGAATTTTGTGATTGTGTTGTTTTAACCCGAGGTATGAAATAATTTTTACTTTGTTTTCTTTTTGTATGATATGAGTGGGTATCGTCCAGTAATTTGTTTGTATCTCTGTTTAAATTGCAAATGTTCAATGAATTGTTGTAAAGTTTGTACATTAATTTAGCTATTTCAAGTGTGTACAAATCATGCAGTTTTAGTATCTGTAACTTATGAAATAAGGGTTTGGTGTGAGCTTTGCTATGTGTTATGATTCTTACTGCTCGTTTTTGAGGTATATCTAATGGATTTAAGGTTGTTTTCGAAGCACTTTCCCAGCTGCTTATGCAGTAGCTTAAATAAGAATGAATTATGCTATATTATACCATCATTAAAGTATTGCAATCAACATATTTTTGTAGATGATATAGTGCCCAGCACCCACTGGCAAATTTGGAACACATTTTATGGATTTGGCTTTCCCATTTCATTGCGCTCATTTTTTTGTTTATTTTTTTCTGTTTATTTTCTTAGTCATTTGTTTCGTTTGTATTTTTTACGGAATTAGATTGTTTATAAACTAATTTTTAGTCTAATTATCGATTTTTCGGACCATAAGACCAGAAGTAAAGTACGTAGATTTTCTCAAAAGTACAACTTGCTCTTTATACTCTAGTGCATGTTATGTATGGATAAGGTTTGTACTTTATTTCTCTCCAGGATATGTTTCCTGGACAAAAAAGAACAGCACATACAGCAAAAACAAGTGAAACCTCAATAGAATCTGCTTGTATCACAAAAAATGTTGGAACAGGCATGCGGAAACTTATGAATAAGCTATCGCAAGTTAAGACATGGCGGCTTTTGAAGTGCCAAAAAAAGTGGTATCTACTGCAACTGCTACCTTAAAAAAAGCTAATTCAGCTATGCAGCAGCATCAGAAAGCTGGAAAACAAATTGCCGTAAAAACAAACTAGTCGATGGATGAACTGTTTCGAGTGTTAAAAACAGTGTTTGAAAACTGATTTTTGTGCCACCAAGAACTGACATTTTCCGCTATGATATCTATTTGTTTTGAAGATTTTCTGTGTGTACGAGTACTTGCTGTTCTTAGATCATCTAGATTGAGTTGTGCTATCAAAATTGTTAGCAACTTTTGTGTATGCAGTTGTTTTTTGACAACAATACTCCAAATTAATTCTTGTTTTGATTAGAATATCTTAACTTGTTACTCATGTTTTATTCTTATTTGTTACAAAGTTCTTTTTTTTCGAAAACGCCGTCTTTTTTTTGTTTGTGTTTTAAATGGCCGCTTGACAGCCTGCATTTTGTTATTTTAATGAGTACTTTTCCGGGTAACAAATTCGTCTGTGATACGTCCTGACTATATACTTTATATTAGTAGACTGAAAACTGACAATTTAGTTTTTTTTTCTTCACATTTCTCTTGTTCGTCGAACATGCCGAATCAAATCAGTCGAATACGCGTGACCACAAAAAACCTTCGCAACAAGAGCAACCTTTTTTCCTTGAATCCTCTTCTCTTTTTCTCCGTGCATCTGTTTCTAGTCTACTAAATAAAGAGTCTATGATTTGACCGCCAAACCGTATGAACGCCAATTTGTGCTTTTCGAGCTTAATTAACGCTTTTGTCTCTGACAATTAATTAGCTTTTACTGCAATTCTTTTAAAGAGATACTGGTCGAGATCGGTTTTATTGAAGAAATGAAAACTACTTGAGGTAATGAAGAGGTGCTGCTAACTTTTTCCACTATTCCCTTTATCTGCAAAAAGATTCAATGCATTTAACTACGTACCATTGACAATCCTTCGTTCTGAAATTTCGTAACATTAACAATGGATGACTTAAAAAAATTTTTGCGCAATAAGCAACGCGATGTTGGATTATTATTCCTGTAAACATTGTGTTCATTATTCCATAATTTTTTTTGTGAGTCATCCGTTTATGAGGTAATGAAATTTCGAAACGCAGGGTTGCCAATGGTACGGAGTCGAACAGGTTAAATTTATTTTTGTGGACAAAAGGAATAGTCGAACAAGGTTTGGGGCTCCTCTTTTTTCGTCTAGTAGTTCTCCTTTGTTCAATATAACCGATTTCAAGTAGTACCTCTTTCAACAAAATTGTTTGTCCGGCCAGTTAGTCTGGTGCAAAAGCATTTAGGTACGAAAATTCGCTCCGTAATTATTCCCGAAATGCATTAGCTTAGTGCTAGTGTAAAATTGCTAGTAACAAAAGTAGGTTTAAGTACTAAGACGTCTGAAAAAGAATGCGAGTGAGCTGGTTTTGATTTTGTTAATGAATATTATGTCGAAAAAACAAAGTTTACTCTTCTAAATACGAAACAGTTACAGCTCGAGCTTTTGGTAACCCAGTATACAAATCTGAAATTTGACAACTATAATTGAAGCACGAGAGTAAAAACTTAATTTATATCGTGCAATTTATGGTTTATAGCAACTGTAATAGTGTTTGATGTTTTGTTCAGCAAGTCTCCAACATGTTTGTGGTGATGCATACTGCATAGGTTGATAAAAGATTGCCGAATTTGAGGATCAACCAAGCAGCAATGGTTTTTACTTGATTGGGCCCCTGTAAAATAGCGATACATCTAGATTTTATTCAAATATTTTTAAATAAGATCTACGGTAGTTACCGTAGCTTTGTTTTTTCGCGCATGTATGAAATGTTTTTCAAGTTCTTGTAGTTCTCTTCAATTTATGATAATAAAATGTGATTGGTTGATATGCTTTTATTTAGTAAGAATCTTATCTATTTAATAACCGTCGTGTGTTGCTAGAAAGTTGCGATTACAAAAAATCTTTAAACGAAATAAAAGTAAGCTAAACCTACACAAACGCTCTACTATAATATCTTCGCTCTGTGCATAGATACTGCAAGATGTTACGCTCTGAGTAAATTATGATAGCTTTACTAAAAATATACACTCATGTAGAACTGCAAATAGGGCAAAGCACTTGGTGTTGGTAACCTTTTTAGTTTTTGCCATGGTGTTATTTTTTAAGTTTCACAATCATGGGTGTGAAAGCGGTTAAAATGAACCGCTTCCTCTTAAACTGTGTACACCGAATGTTGAAAACAACTGCAGTGCATTGTTTGTTAAATCAGTATATGCAAAATATTTGTAACGTTTTTAGTTCACCTTGATTGACTGCCATGCAATTGTATTGCGTTGCAACTCTTCAAAACTCTTTGAGTGCTGGGTGTTCTACCCTTGCCCCAGGACCCCAAGTAATTTCTCTTTGTAATTATAAGGTAAAAATTATCATTCGATTAGACGTTTGAATCCTTCCAATCCACATTCCTGGTTTGGTCTATGCTAAAACTGTAGATCTCTGCAATGATAAACCCAATAACGCAATTTAATTCTTTTATGTCAGATGATGACAGCGTAAACCATTTCGACGATTCCGTCATAAACTGCGTAAAAAAATACTTGCCAAAATAATTTTCAGAGAAAAATTCTACTTGAAAACTTCGTTATCAAGTTGCTGAAATGCAGAGTGGAAATGGAAACGATTGGCGCTTCCTCATCTGTAGCCGCTTGGGTTTTAGTGAAACGTAAGGGTTCGATTCTTGATAAAACTATACAATTTTGCTTTACTTTGCGCCAGTGTGTAATGAAATCGTAGTTTATTAAGCAGTAATCATCAAAAACAATGCAAGAGAGCAAACAAACAATCGACTTAATAATAATGATAAAAAAACGAGCGTGCGTCGAGCAGTTTTAGTTCGCAAACGCAGGTCTCCCACAAAATTCTAAATTATATTTTCTGACCTGAATTTTTTTGAAAATTAATCCAAAATATCAACCAAAAAAGGTATGCACTAATTACCGAGTGAAGTAACTTACTGCCACATTTGCAAAAGCAGAAACGTGAATTACTGAAAAAAATAAAGCTAATTGCAACCTCAGGCCCTCACCTTAACTTTTTATGAACGTAATGCAATAACCATTAACCAGCGCCGTATTTGCCATATGGCTAAGTGGCAGGGCCCCGCCCTCAGATGGTAAGACTTTTTTTGTTCTTCACTTATATTTGCCAGGAAGATGTTGCAAAAATCCCCTAAGTGCCAGGGGCGCCGCGCAATGTAAATCCGGCCCGGGAATAACATGTTTAGTAAGCATAACTATCTATTTTACCGACGATTCATCTCGCCAGTTTTTACGAACAAAATACTTTTAATAAAATAGCTAGGGAAAATGCTCATTGAACAAATTATTGAAATTGAATTTAAGGGGTCCTGGCCGTACATGTAATCCTGTAACTGGTTAACTTCATGACAGAACAAAAATCTCTAAGGAAAATCTTGGAGTGGATTATTATATACTGCTAAAATATTGCAGGAGGCAATGTGCCTTACCAGCCCCTACATGGACCAAATCACCCACAATTAAAATTTTACACTGTAATGCATGATTTAAAACGTGTTTTGGAATTTAATTGCACGTAAAAGGAGGATTAAACAATCAAAATTTTTCGATTGGCTTTTTAATGTTAAAAATCTAGTTCTTTCAAATGGCTGTGAACACGTGCGAAATGTGATCCAATGGGATTAAAATTGCTTTTTTCCCAAAAACTTACAAAATTCGCCCAGCGGCTGGGGGCTTTGCCCCCAGACCCCCATAGCCACCGGCGGCTGGGGGCTACGCCCCCAGATCCCCGTCTGTGGTACGTTTGAGTACACTAGCATACTCAACACGTTTTTTAAGTTAGGCATTTGCATAATTTCTAACGATTAGTTTTCACCCTCTCCCTTTATTAAAATCCTGGTTAAGTGCCAACAGACTACAGCTTCAGACCTTCCATTCTATGATATCTTTGCCTCACAAAAACTTTCTTTTTTGAAAATTTTTGATGACGTCATTGCATGTGGTTTGCTCCCCCCCCCCCAATCAAAAATCCTGGCTACGCCTATGGTTAATTATTATGATGTTATAACAATAAACGGAGGTGGCACGAGTAGCATTTTACCAAACGCACAGCGCTATGATTATCTAAATCACTAGAAGCAAAGCGCAAGTTGCGCAATTTAAAGCTTTTGTCTCTGAAGCGTAGCGCAAATTCCGCAATTGCGGAACGAAATTCTCGTACCAAGTCAAAGCGCAACTCAACTTCAGCAATTAAAATTACACAACACGATGCAAATTCCGCATGTTTTACAATTTTAGTCGGAAAAAGAGTAAGCAATTTGCTAATGTCAAGACAAATTTATTTTATCGCTCAGTAACATCGCGACGTAGAAATTAATAATTAGCATTCGTTTAAGAAAGCGACAGAAAAGTTGCGAAAGACCTTACGATCATACAGTCAAGCAACCAACCTCTTGTCAGAGAGGCAATGCAAGTTCGACAACATTACGATTTAAAAAGGCCGACATTTGACAAAAATACGATTAAAATGAAACAAAATGAAGTTAATCGAATAAAATTGCGCTACAAACCGAAAAAAATTTGAAAGCGTAGCGCAATTAATTTTAGCAGTACATTTAATGTACTGTTAAAATTAATTGCGCTACGCTTCCAAATTTAGTCCGCAATGCAACTTCCACAACATCTCAAAATAAAAACATCAAAGTGCAACGCAACTTATGGAATTATAAAGGCTCAAAAGCTGCGCTTTGGCCACCTTTGATAATATATAATAACGCACTTTGATCCATCTCCAATAAGTGCAAACCGCAAATTTGAATTTTAATCTCAACTTAAACGAAGATTGAAAGCAAAATCAATGGGGTATCTAGAGTTAGGCCAAGAGTATTAGATTAAATGGGCGTTGACTTCATCGTTCTTGACCCAGCCGTTCCAGAGATATTCTACTTCAAAGACGACATAAGGGCCTCTCTAATCATAATTTTTATTGGCAACCCTGAGATTGATAACATGCGCGACGCCATCAAAGTACTATTCTAAGGCAACGCCACAATTACACTAAGCAACAGAAGCCTTTTAGCCTATATATAGCTTGGTTAATATAGACCTCAGTTTGCTACGATACTGCATTAAAACGTCAAGGTTGCCAATAAAAACTGTAATTTGGAGACCCCTACGTCGTGTTTGAAGTAGAATATCTTGAAACGGCTGAGTAAAAAAGAATGAAGTCAACGCCAATCGAATCTAACTCGATTGGCCTAACTTTTGATACTCTAATTGATGCTGCCTTCAGTTCACGTTTAAATTTTACAAAATTGATACACTGCATTTTATTCAAGCTGAACTACCAACTATTCAAACAGTATGGTTACATAAACGCTGCAAATCAAAGGTGTAAACAAAGCGCAAAAGCACAATTTTTAGTTACAGATATTGTTTGACTTTGACGGTGCAACGCTGCATGCACAAATGCACTGCCAAAGATATAAATAATGCAGAGTCATGAAAGCAGTTGATCCAACGTTCCAAATTAGCCGGTGCATTCTGTGGCTGAAATCCATGGTCCAAGACTTCTAAAAACAAGTAAACTGTAAAACTATACTCTTTGATTTTATTTTCGATTCATGCAAATCCACACAGTCACGTAAATAAGGCTATGCATTTAAATTGGTGGGCAAAAATTGAATTGAGGGGGCCCGAGCCCCTGGTCGTCAATATTATTGTTAATTACTGTTGTAAGCGTGTACTAGGGATACAACTTTTTTGGAACACTATATCCTTGCATCATAATTTGATGAACTATTATGAAAGACCAAATAAAATCCAATTTTTAAGTTGATTTGATGTAAAAATCTCACGCACAAAATCATTTTAAGTAATTTAATTTTTAAGTTTTTGAACAGTTCTTGAGGTCATCCAAACCTTTTCCGGTTTTGAACAAAAACTACACAAGTCCCATATACAGCAGTATTGATGTTCAGAAAACAGACAATAATATAGTAATTTGGTCAAAGATAAGATAAATCTACGCGAGAAGAGGGATCGTCCTTGTTTCTGCAGAACGCCAGCAACTCTTGCGTTGCCTTTATCAAATCCTCACTGCATTGGTTTCATCAGGCAACGATGATGGGTGATTGCTTTTTAAGCATTGGAAACAGTGGCATAAGCAAGATTTTGTGGTGGTTGGGGGCAGGCAATCTTTTGAAATTGATGTAACGACCAATCAAAAAAGATAATAAATTCAGAAAAAGCGCAATTTTTACCAGATTTATGGTGAAGAGTAAAGCCAAAAAACGATAACAAGGTCTTCACTTCAAAAAAACTGCAATTTTCATCGGGTTTGCACCGTATCTAGATTCCATACTTTGGCACCTCATAAATTGTTTGCCTTTCTACTTCCAAAGGGATTAGGGGCATTGCTGACTTTTTGTAGCAAAATGTTTAAGGTTTGCACATATCAAAAGCCACGCCCCCCCCCCCACCATATCTACACCACTGATTTCAGACCTTTTGGGTATCCAACCCGAGTTTATTAAAATCATCATCGCAGAAAAATTGGAGCTAAAATAATAATCATCCCATGGGTAAAAAATAAATAAACAGACTTTACGAAACTTGATTTAAGTTTTAGGCATTAGCAAGAGCAAGGAAGGCTAGGATGGCACTCGAGATCTAGCGTGCATTGTAAATGTTAGAAATCTGTTGAAGGTCACAAAGACAACTTCCTATTTTGTTTCTCAATAAAGTGACAAAAGAAATGTGCAAGGTGGTACAGAAATTTCATGTTGCCCCTCCAACCGCTTGTGTTCTTAAAGATCTGAGCTTTTCCACTGCTGAATGCTTTGTTCAGTTGATCAATTTTGCCTACCAATTCCTTCATAAAGAAATAATCAATGTTAGGAGATTTGGTTACGCCACACAGCTTATCGTCCATAACTACGTAAAAAATACGATCAAATACATGGTCAGGGTTTCAAATTCTTTTCAATATGACGACCTTTGTTTTCTATCCAGTGAAGATATTTGTTGTCCACGAGACCTTGAATTCTTTTTTGCAATGGTCGCAGCTTCAACTGAAGCTTTATTTGAAGCTCAGTCAACTTGGTTTCTATTTAATGTTTTAAAACCACAACTTGATGTTTAATGCCTTATATTCATTTATTAACTAAATAAAAGCTCCGATTCTCGAGCTAAAATGAGCTAATCAAATGCTGATTCAATTCAGCTGCTTTCTTGAAGAGAAACTTAAGGATTTTCTTTGCTGACTAGGGCTTGTGTTTTAATGCATTAGCCGGAAAACTAACAACATAGCCTTGTCGTTTGCTAAATGAAAACTTGCAATAACATGGCCAATTTTTCGAAGTGATTTGTGCGTGACCCTTTTTGTTACCTTAACAGAATAAACATCATTCCGGGCAGTAATAAGCAAAAGTTCATCGATTGGTGCTACAGGAAAAGAGTTTTAAAAAAAAAATCAAAAAGTTGTATCCCTAGCATGTACTGTAGCAAAAAACACTAAAGAAACTGAAACTGAAAAAATAATAGGCTTTATTGTCACATTTTCATCATTGGTGGCATTATAATTGGGGGGGACCCAGACCCTCCCTGGCTATGCCTATGACTCTAACTGGAAAAACTATTGACTAGTATTTATCACCAGATAAACCACAACATTGCTTAAAACCAAATTTTGCCTCAAAATACCTCTTTTAAAAAAGAAAAAACAAATTAGATTAAATAGCTTGAGCCCATGATCCATTGTTAATTAAAAGCTTACAAAAAAAAATATTTAAAAAGCCTTGGAACTTAAACGTGCATTTAGATCAAACAAAGAGCAATGTGAAGCATCTCTGCAAGTGGTTGCTTACTATCAGTATAAAACACCTTGCACACTTTAAAGTATACCTTTTTGAATGCTGTTGTCTTGTAGTTAATGAAATTCCACCATTCAAAAAGCAATCAGGGAAATTCTACTTTCACAGTTTGCATTATTCTGGTAGTAGTCTGAGTGGTCGCAGCAGTGCAGGTTTTCTAAGGCAGTGAATTATGCTCCTTGAAGAACCAGAAATTTTTCCTAAACCATTAAAAGAAATAAGCAGCAAATACTAAAAACAATGACACAAAAATAAAAGCAGCAAACGCTAAAAAAAAAAGACATACCTAATGTAAAATATTTTCTTGCTCAAGCAACTGAGTACAGAAGTAGAAATGACCCACTTGCAATAATGAGACTCAAAACACGACTCAGCAAAATTAGAAGCTTAGGGGAATGCAAAAAATAATCAGCGAAACAAAGAAATTCTTTTGCCAATTTATACGTTATATAGTATTCCATTGGTGAATTTTTGACTACCGGTACATCAAATCAAATTTTTCATTATACTCAATGTATTAAGCCAATGCATATAACATACCAGCAATCTCGCAATTGCGAAGGGCAAGGCAACGCAGCACCTTTTGAGAAAATGCTGCAGCAGTGGCAAGTTATTGGCAACAATGTGCCCAATTTGACAGGTCCCAAATTTAAACCTCAGACCTCCCACTAAACGATCAGTAGTCGTTTACCGATCAGTGGTCGAGTGGATAGAGCGTCTGCTACTGAAGCGGTAGACACGGGTTCGATTCCTGGTTGGGTCAAACCAAAGACTATAAAAATTGGTATTCACAGCTTCCCTGCTTGACGTTGAGCAATTAAAGGGACAGTGTGAAGCCTCCATCGTGTGTGGTAGACAGATGGGCAGGTGGCAGCTTGACTCGAAGACCGAAAGGTCCCTTCGCTGTCTCCTGGCCAAGGCAACTTGGTGAATAAAATGTAATTACAATTACTAAAGAAAAAACGCGTTACTGCTCAACAACTGACCAGTGTTAATTTGGTTGAATCTCGCTGCAAGTGAGGCTGCAGTCAGCACCAAAAATTGTATCTCATATCAGATATATGCAGTACTTAAATTGTAGGGGGATGGGGGATGCAACCCCATCAAGATTGAGCGTTCCCCATCGAGATTTAGGCGTCCCCCCATCCAAATTTGAGCGCTGGTTGATGAGAGGAAAAAGACATACAAAGTCCAGTCGAATATAGCACCAAATTCCGCGGGAACAATGATGTAGACAAAAAAGCACTTCAACCGGAGACCTTTTTTTTGGAGATCACCTATTTTTGGTAGGAAAAAGCTGTTAAATTTTTGATTTCGGCCAGAAAAAGCCTTTGAATTTGGGCAAAGACCTTTTTTTTTGTGGATATCACCTAATTTTCACTGAAAAATCACCTCAATCCAATTCAAAACTTTACGGTTGGATCAAACTTCCAACCAACCCCCCCCCCCCCCCCCCCCTTGCAAAATCCTGGCTATGCGCCTGATCTTCACTAATCTAAGGTTCAGTCAAGTCAGCAAAAGCGTCCCCCCATGTAAAATTTTACAACTTAAGTCCTGGATTTATGTACCTACTAACTGTAACATTGCACACAAAACTGCCTACAAATGATTATTTGAATAACGTACCCAGACACTACGTCATGCTTGTTACATTTTTTCATCCAAAAAATCTTTTAAAACTTCTCGTTGCATTGCCAGAAAATCGTGGATTACCTTGCATGCATTACCCTGTGCATTGAAAATGTAATTCCTCATTCATCAAATCAGTCTTCCTGGGTAACACAATGGCTTAAAAGTTGGTATCAACCAATCAATGCCGTATACCGGTAGTCTGGACAATCATTCACTACAGCAGAAACTGTTTGTTTAAGCAACCATATCTAGCAACCAGATTTCAAGCTGGCTTTAGTAAGCTATCTTTTATGCCTGAAATGCAATTTTGTATTTTAAACAATTATAGAATCGATAGAGACTATTTCACCAAAAATTTGTATCTAGTTTTTTACTAATTCTAACCCAAATTCTAATCCTTACAATAAAACTAACCCCACATCTAACCCTCACCCAAACCCTAACTCAAACCCTAATCTAAACCCTTAAAAAATAGAAAAGCAAATGAAAGAAGCGTGGATAAATATCTTTTATTTTTGTCTTATTTTCATTAACTTGAAAAATTTCTGTGAAATAGTCACTGCATATAAAATATGTATCAACAATTTGCAATCACTGATAAGATAATCATCATCATCATATTTATTTATTTACCAAGTGATGTCATATCACAAGAAAAAACTGCAACTTCCTCTAGGTCTATCACCAAAGCATCGAAATATGCAATTCCTTTAAAACCAACACACAAACTTGCAGAGTCAAAGCGATATTTAGTCACTTGGTGAAGAGACAGCGAAGGACCGAAAGGTCATCTAAGTCTACTGCCACCTCACCAAGTTAAGGTTAAAAAAGCAGCTTCTAGATTTTCTCAGTCCGCTACTTTCTATGATAAAAAATTTTATGCAAAACTAAAACAAAGTGTTGCAAAGATATGTACACTTTGTACAGTGCATACACAAAACTCACAGCCAACATGTAAAGAAAATGCATGGCAACATTAGAATTGTTCTAACTCTAAGCATACAAAAAAAAATACTGTAACTACAGATTGGATAGAAAATAAAATCAATAAAGTTCATAATGCTTATTTATGTTTTATAGATAGACCTAAGCAAATACACTGCCAGAACAGAGTATAATCTAACAGTTAAATAATCGTATAAAACTTGCATTATGTCTCTAACTTTTATCTGTTAGTGTCAGATCTTTAAACCTTGTATGGTATCTGCTACTGTACAGTAGCCTACTGTGCATCGCTGCTAAGTCCTAAGGTTAGCAGCCTAAGTAAACATTTTCACAAGTTTTCATTTAAACTGTTTTAACAATCTATCAGTTTAATATCAAGTACACTTCTTTTAATTTCATTCACTATATGTATGAGCAGATAAGTGATAAAGTCAGTAAGTGTCTAATGGAATCTGTCTACAGGTCTAGTTTATTCTGAGACTAAAATTGAAACCACTCACAACTTTGGTTAAGATTAGTAAAATCGCTTTGACATTTCACTTTTCTCGATTTGCCATGTTACTTTTCCAAATTTACCAGTTTACATTTTAGATTTTACTCATTTACCAGTGCCTATAGCTAATTGCACTATCTCAGATATGCTAGTAGTACAGTAGTAGGCCTACCAATACCATGGTCAGATCTCAGATGGTGCTTTTGCAATATAGGCCTATACACATAGCCAACAGTAACTTGAATGAAACTGCATTAATTAATAAAATATAAGACCTTAGGCTTCCCTCTGATATTCTATCTATAATGCAATAATTCCAAAAAACTCAGCAGCTCAACCCTAAAATTAAAAAAAGATTATTACTGAGGACTAGGTTATTTTGACTTGTTACAATGTTAGTATCAAAAATTTTGTCTTAATATTTTGACTTGATCATGAAACGTAAGCGTAAGCTTATTGACTAACTGCTTGTGCTTTGTGATATTCTTCCAAGCCTGTTCTACCACTGCCAAGGATATTTTACCACAACTCAAGAGTGGCCTAACTTTGCCCAGTACCATCGTACCAAGTTGCCTATGAATAGAGCGGATCAAGTCAAAATTGAGAGCGGAGTACGAAACTGAAGGTTGGGACACAGGATGTGACGTAATAAATCTGCAAAACCATGGTAGAAAAAAAAATTTCGCGGCCCGGACTCAGGGGGCCCAGAAGAGTTGAGATTCCCGCGTTAAGATTTTCTGGTCCGGTTGTCATTTTTCATGGGAAAAAAATCGGACTAAATTGCAGTGAAGACCTTTTTTTTTTTTTGGTCTTCTCCTAATTTTGGGGGAAAAATTGGACTATATTTCACAATATCTGAAAATCAGAAAAAAATTTTGCGCAACCTTGGTGCCCAAAGAAATTTGGGGACCCGGCATCGACCTTCGTACTCCCTGAAAAATTTTCTCTCTGAGGCCCTGCTCGAGCTTATCACAGGCGGGCAGAGCAGGCAGCCACCGCTGAGCGATTTTTTGAAAAGTAATTATTTTTGACGCCATTTCGATCTCATATTGCACGTTTCAAAAAGTCGTTTGAAAGAAGTATGCTTAAATTTCTATAAGTTCTATGCCAGTTGAAATAATCTTCTAGGAGAAAGTAGTCAGCTGAAAAAAATCTCGGGTAAAGTCAAGAATTGCATTACGGTACGGTACGTTCAAAATTTGGACAAGGCGTACTTCAAAAATTTACCACACCGGCTTAACGTAACTTAACAAAACCAAATTTTGCATCCGTACCGTAGGCTGCCAATGTACTGTACTTTTTATCGGATGATACGCTCTACTGGTACCTTACTAAAGAGGTACGTTACGAAGGTCAATCAAAGGATGGTTCGCTCTAAGCGTACCGTAATTGAAAGATACGTTACGTAGGTAAATTTGCCACGATTTTTCCAGGTTGTATTTTCCGTGCTTCAAAACAGACTTAACTGCATATAATTATTTTCTAAAATATGATTCATGAATATCAGTTTTGCCAAGTTTGGAGCTGTTCAACTCATATAACGCCTCCAAACATGGTACGGTACCCGACAAGTATGATTTGGTGAAACTTGTCGGTTATAATTTCCGTGGTCACACAAGGGGAACCCTTATAGTAGGGATAGCCTATGGCTGTTCTTACTACAAGGGTTTAGCGATTTTTTCACTTGTTTTTTTTAAAGTACCACAAGTGAAAAATCGTTTATTCCCTACAAACCCTCTGCCGCTGTGCAAGCCCTTAAGGTTTGTCCAGTTCGGCCAAGAGTTTTGTCCAGCTGGGGAATAACTTTGTTAGAGAAGCTGAGGGCTGCCGATTAGAGCTAAAAGCTCGAAACAGCGCTGTCCAGCTCTGTGCATGGTACGGTACGTTAGTACGTACATTCAAACAGCGTACCAAAGTACCGCACTCGTACCATCGTAAAAAGCGCGTACCGTACCATATTTAGCCTACGTACTGACTTACATCTAAATATATCTCCTATAAAGAAGCTTTTACTCCATGCAGTGAAGTGCATGAAATCCTATTTTGGTCTTCACTCTTCTTGTTTATTGTCGTTGAAGAAACCGGTCTACGACTTTTAGACAAGGATGTTTAGGCGCGGGACGTTTATGCACGGCCGATTATGTACCGGGACTTTTAGGTACCGAGACTTTTATGCGCCAGAGGTAAAAAAAAATTTTTTGTCAAAAAAAGTTTTATCAAAAAAAAATTTTTGTTTTCAAACAAAGTTTTTTTTTTCAAGAAAAAAAGTTTTTTTTTCAAAAAAACAAGTTTTTTTCCAAACAACATTTTTTTCTACAAAAAAACGTTTTTTCTTCCCAAACAAATTTTCTTTCAAATGACAGTCTTTTTTTCAAATAAAAACTTTTTTGAAACAAAAACTTTTTCCGACAAAAAAGTTTTACTTTGATTAAAATGTTAATATTTTCGAAGCTTTTCATCTGATGTTTGTCTAGAAGAATCGTCAGAATAGAGAGCGCAGGAAAAGGAGTGGCTATAGGAAAAAGCCGAGCAATGATTGGCTGGAAAAGGATTGCTGAGAGAGCGTCATTTGTGTACAACCTTTAAGCTGTACAAGAATTCTTTTTATCAGCAGAGGGCGGGGTTAGAAGTTTTGATAAAAGTGACTTCAAAAGCAGATAGATGGAAGCAGAGCGGAAAAAGTTTTACAAAAACTGAATTCTTATTGCATTTTTTTCAATAACTAAAAATGTTTTCCACTACTTACTTGCAAAGTTTTTTTTCCCTAGTCCAGACGCATGCGATCTCCAGCCAGCGGTCTCAAATTTTGCGGCGCACGGCCACGAGTTGCTTGTACAGTATTGGCACACGCAGCAAGCTGTGTGACGTTTCGTGGTTATTTTGAGTCTACCTCTACCAAACAAACAAACTATATAAAAATCAGGAGCTAAGGATTCGTCTCTGGGCAGATTCCTATTTATGGTCTTTACATCTTGTTGTAAATATCGTAAAAGCAATGTTTAAATCGATATTTTTAAGCTTAATCTTTACACCTTGTTGTAAATACACTCATAGTAAAAACAATGTTAAATTCTTGAAATCAACTTCTTCAGAACTGCGTCAAGAACTTTTGAAGTTGAACAGGATTGCTGCTGCTTCAACTTGTTATTTTACTCGACAACCATTTCCGACAATTTTTCATGTAAAATTTTTCATACAAGTGCTGTGTAGTTTAAATTTTTTACGTTTACTGCAGATTGTGCCATTAAAATTTGTCATTTTTTTTTCTCGTGACAATTGTTCAGCACACCGGAATCCAATTTGTAACCTGTTAAACACAACCTTATCCAACACATGCAAGTGAAATGAACGATTAAGTTATATGTGGGCTCGGCTTTCTCCTAATAAACTCTGGATCAGTAGCGTAGCCAGGGGGACTGTTTTATGCACTGGAGTGGACTAAATAGAGATTTAAAACATCTTTTGAAACATATGTTCAGGGGGGGGGGCTAATTTGTCAAAAATAAAACCAACAAATTAATGAAAACTTTGAAAAATGGTAAAAAAAGCAATCAAATTTGATCGCAAGTGTAAAAATGTTAAACATAGGTGTCATCAACAAATATACTATAAACTAAGAAACCGGGGGGGGGGGGGGGGGGGGGAGGGGGGCTATTCAGTATTAGTTACTTACATAGGCGTAGCCAGGATTTTTGATTGGGGGGGGGGGGCCAAACCACAAATCAGATGCAATGACGTTATCAGAAATTTTCAAAAAAGCAACTTTTTGTGGGGCAAAAATATCGTAGAATGGAAGATCTGAAGTCGTGGTCTGTTGTCACTTTAACCAGAATTTTGGTAAAGGGAGAAGGCGAAAACTAACAATTAAAAAACAAAAATGTCTAACTTAGGAGACGCGTTGAGTAAGCTAGTGTACTCAAACGTATCACAGACGGGGGTCTGGGGGCGGAACCCTCAGCCGCGGTGGCTATGGGGGTCTGGGGGCGAAGCCTCCAGCCGCTGGGCGATTTTGTAAGTTTTTGGAAAAAAGCTATTTTAATTCCATTGGATCACATTTCGCCCGTGTTCACAGCCATTTGAAAGAACTAAATTTTTAGCATTGAAAGCCAATCGAAAAATTTTGATTGTTCAATCCTCCTTTTACTTGCAATTAAATTTCAAAACACGTTTAAAATCTTGCATTATTGTGTAAAATTTTAATTGTAAGTGATTTGGTCCATATAAATGGAAGTAAGGCACATTGCCAGAGGTGGAGTCCTCGAGGACGTCCTTGGCCTCGAGGACGTCCTCGAGGAAACATTTTGAAGTCCTTGGCCTTGGCCTCGAGGCCTCAAGTCCTCGAAAATTGGCCTGTCCTCGGCTCGAGGACAGCACTATTTTTTGAATTGTTACAATTTTGCGGAGCGCTTGAAAAATTTTTTAGAAAACGTTTTTTTGTGGAGATCGCCTGAAAAATTTTTGTGAAGACCTTTTTTTTTTTTGGAGAGCACTTGCGCTTGTGTCCTTGGTCCTTGGCCTTGGCCTCGAGCATTCCTGTCATTGGCCTCGAGAGTGTCTGTCCTCGGAAAGGCTGTCCTTGGCCTTGGCCTCGGATTTTTTTTGTGTCCTTGGCCTCGAGCCTTGTGTCCTCGACTCCACCTCTGCACATTGCCTTCCGCAATAATTTAGCAGTAAACAATAATTCACTCAAAGAATTTCCTTTCATAAAGTTAACCAGTTATAGGAGTACATTAACGGCCAGGGGGCCCTGGACCCCTCAATTCAAATTAAATAATTTGTTCAATGGGCATTTTACCTAGGTAGTTCTTTAAAAGTATTTTGTGCGTAAAAACTGGCGAGGTGTAAATGAATTGTTATTGAAAAATGGTACAATAGATGGTCACGCTTACTAAACATGTTATTTCTGGGCTGGATTTACATTGCGCGGTGCCCCTGGCACTTAGAGAATTTTTGCAACATCTTCCTGGCAAATATAAGTGAAGACCAAAAAAGTCCTACTATCTGAGGGCGGAACCCTGGCACTGTGCCATATGGCAAATCCGGCGCTGGTTATTTCATTGCGTCCATAAAAAGTTTAGATGAGGGCCTGAGGTAGCTACGGGGTGGTGCGCCGGACCCCCTAGTATTTATTGTTAATTGTCGTCAATATTATTTATTGTTAATTACTGCTGTGCGCGTGTACTGTTGTACACAAAGATGCTAAAACAAACTGAAAATGAAGAAACAATTAGGCTTTTTTGTCAAATTTTTGTCATTGGTGGCATTTTGATTGAGGGGGCCCAGGCCCCGTGGGCCACCCCCTGGCTACACCTATTATTTTGAGATAAGATCGCCCCTTTAAGTTCTTTCATAACAAAAAAAATTCGAAGCAAAATTAAACTAATTTTTTTTTCCAAAACGTGGAGGACTTGAGTCAAGGCACTTGATACTTTTTTGAAAGGTACAAGAATTGCATGACATTATTATGACGTGGACACGTGGTCGTCATTATTATTACTTACTTTTGCACGCGTGAATCCTAAATTAAAGAAACTGCAACTCCGAACAAGGACAACATATTGACTATGCTCTCATTATATTTAACATTGGTAGTATTTCAATTGGGGGGTTTGCATTACCGCTTGTGTTATAGCATTAAGTTCATAATGACGTTATACGAAGACTTGAGGTTGCAACTTTTAGGAAAAAACTCTGAAATTTCTTATAGGTTTTGCATATAAATTACTCAAAATTTGAATTAAGAGGCTTCTTAATTAACGGGCTCCTGGCCTGGGACCCTTTAGTCGTCAGTCAAGGGCTCTGGGACTCCCTGGTTGTCAATTAGAAGCCCTGAGGCTCCCTGATTTTTAGTTAAAAGCTTCGGGGCCCCCTGGTTGTTAATTAGGTGTCCTGTAGCCCCCTGGTTGTCCGTTAGGGGCCCCGGGGCCTTCTGGTTGTCAGTTAGGGGCGCCGGGGCCCCTGGTAGTCAGTTAAGGTCTCCGGGGCCCCTGGTTGTCAGTTAGGGACTTCAGGGCCCCCTGATTGTTAATTAGGGACCCCGGGGCCCCGTAGTTGTTAGTTTGGGACCCCCTGGTTGTTAGTTAGAGGCCCCGGGGCTCCCTCATTGTCATTAATGTTATTGGTAATCACTGTTACGTGCGTAGTTACTGAAAAAAAAAACTGCAACTAAACATCACTAGCCTACAATGACATAATTTTTATCATTGGTGGTTTTTTAATTGTGGGGGGCCCCCTGGCTACGCCTATGGTTACTTACCAATCATTTCTCTCATACCTCTTTTCATTAGCCCCCCCCAATTATTTTTCTTTATAAACTGTATACGAAATTGATTACTCCGTGTAAGTTTTATTGAACTATTCGATTTTATAATTTACCAGCATCTAAACAAGAGAACTAACATTTTACCACTAGCCACCTCCCAAATAGCCCATTTATGCCACCAGTTTAATCTTGTTTGCACTGCCAATTTCTAAGCCACGTTTTATTTTTTTATCAAAATAGCCCTAAAATTAAGTTTTTTTCCTAAAATTAAGGCTTTGCCGAGATCCCAGACCCCCATTGGCCTCTGGCGGCTGGGGGGCCCCCAAACAGCCTCCCCGATTGCGAATTACTGGCTACGCGAAAGAAATCAGCCTGAAAGCGAAGTTTGCGTTTGACTAAAACTCATTTTATTTGTGCTTCAAAATTGATTGCTTTTGCTACTTTTTCGAGCAGGACAGATCAGAACAAATTTTATCCCGGGATACAGCACGATGACGAATGTAATTTGTCCACACTCACGCAGCGACTTTTCCATGTTTTAACTTATATGTATATTTTTCTCCTAAACGTACGGTAAAGACCAAAAACAATCAAAAAAAAGGTTTAGTTGTTTTAATTGACTTGGTGTTTCACCAGAGCTACGCTCTTCAACAGTTTTAAGTACTTGCTTTAAGATCAATGTAAAACCGTTCAAATTATCAATTTTCAAGACCCCTCGAATTGCCGAAATTTTACCCCCTCGCAATGACCTTTTTAGGCTATGCAAGCAAAATGTAAAAAAAAAACTAATCAAAGAAATTTTATTTGCAAAAATGAAAAGGAATAACCGTCTGCTTCAAAAGAGCAAAACACCAAAAAACTCACAAGAACAAGACGGGAATCAAAAAATTTGTCACAAGAAAAAGCTCAAAAATGACGTTATAGTTCATTGAGAATAGATTTTAAAACTGCCTATCACTTCATTCAAGCGAAGTTAACTAATTGATGAAACATGGTAATGACAGGAGTGACGGCTCAAATGTGAATATGTGCCCTAGTATGGATGCAATTATCAGCATGAAAAAAAGTGGAAAACAACAATTAAAGGTAACAATAAAGATAGACGAAAGACCTTGTAACTACGAGAGAGAAGAGCTCGATTGATTATACTTATTTATTTAATGACACTAACATACAATTTTAATCAAATCAGCTGTAATCACGTCAGAAGAAGCATTGCAGTCGTAGCAGAAGTTATGGCTCAGACCTTGAGTGTGGTTCAATTTTTGAGTCTCCCCGGAGCTCCTTCGTGACCTTAACCATCTTAAGAATGAGGTAAAGTGACAGGTCGGAGGGCTACCCTCGACGACAGCACTGTGTGCAGTATCGAGAAAGCTCTTCTTAAACGTCTTACGTCTATCTTTTTATTTTTATTGAAGCGAATGCAGTGAGCGTGAAAAATTTAAACTACACCAGTAGCGTAGCCTGGAGGGGGAGGGCTCGAGCCCCCCCATTGGCTTGTGAAGTATGCAAAATCGCACGTTTTTGGTGCTTTTGAAGCCGATTTTTGGTGAAAAATTGAAAACAGACCCCCCGAAAGGAAATTGGGTGCCGAAGTTGTGAAGTACAGGTCGTGATTCGGCCTGAAAAAGCGTTTGAATTTCCGGTTTTGGCCGAAAAATCAGTCTCAATTTCGGTGAAGACCTTTTTTTTTTTTTTTAATGGAGAACACCTGTTTTTGGGCTGAAAAACGTTTGTATTTCCGAACTTTCCGAGAAATTCCGTCTCAATTTTTGGACAAACCGTGTGATTCTGATATAAGAACAATGAAAATTCGGGTCAAGGTCGTTTGCACTTTTCTCACTCTTTCAAAAAAGCCCCCCCTTTTCCAAATCCTGGCTACGCGCCTGAACTACACAGCACTTGTATGAAAAATTTTACATGAAAAATTGTCGGAAATGGTTGTCGAGTAAAATAACAAGTTGAAGCAGCAGCAATCCTGTTCAACTTCAAAAGTTCTTGACGCAGTTCTGAAGAAGTTGATTTCAAGAATTTAACATTGTTTTTACTATGAGTGTATTTACAACAAGGTGTAAAGGTTAAGCTTAAAAATATCGATTTAAACATTGCTTTTACGATATTTACAACAAGATGTAAAGACCATAAATAGGAATCTGCCCAGAGACGAATCCTTAGCTCCTGATTTTTATATAGTTTGTTTGTTTGGTAGAGGTAGACTCAAAATAACCACGAAACGTCACACAGCTTGCTGCGTGTGCCAATACTGTACAAGCAACTCGTGGCCGTGCGCCGCAAAATTTGAGACCGCTGGCTGGAGATCGCATGCGTCTGGACTAGGGAAAAAAAACTTTGCAAGTAAGTAGTGGAAAACATTTTTAGTTATTGAAAAAAATGCAATAAGAATTCAGTTTTTGTAAAACTTTTTCCGCTCTGCTTCCATCTATCTGCTTTTGAAGTCACTTTTATCAAAACTTCTAACCCCGCCCTCTGCTGATAAAAAGAATTCTTGTACAGCTTAAAGGTTGTACACAAATGACGCTCTCTCAGCAATCCTTTTCCAGCCAATCATTGCTCGGCTTTTTCCTATAGCCACTCCTTTTCCTGCGCTCTCTATTCTGACGATTCTTCCAGACAAACATCAGATGAAAAGCTTCGAAAATATTAACATTTTAATCAAAGTAAAACTTTTTTGTCGGAAAAAGTTTTTGTTTCAAAAAAGTTTTTATTTGAAAAAAAGACTGTCATTTGAAAGAAAGTTTGGGAAGAAAAAACGTTTTTTGTTGTTTGGAAAAAAAACTTTTTTTGTAAAAAATGTTGTTTGAAAAAAAACTTGTTTTTTTGAAAACCAAATTTTTTCAGCTCTGGCGCCTAAAAGTCTCGGTACATAAAAGTCCAGGCGGCTAATAGTCACGGCCTGGATGAAACGCGCCAAATTTTGCTAGCATTGTGCTTTGCAAAATGCGTTTTGTGTAGATAGATCCAGCTGCGAGATTGGAAAAGCGATACTTTGCCACTTTGGAAAAGATATAAAATAATAATCATGCCACTATCCACTAGCAGCCAATTTATTAAGAGACGTGATAATGGTTACAACCTGACCAAACCAAAGTAATTTCTTGTGCGAAACGTCCTTATCCTCATCGACCAGATCGAATTCCCTTCAAAATGCAACTAAAGACAGCTCAATAGAGGAATATAGCGCACCGAACCTTGCAACTATCAATTATGGTTCACGACTCAAGTCCCAAATAAACTTTTATCGCACGAGTAATATGGACATTGCTGTAAAAGCCTATGCACACCACACGAATATAGCAACTGTTCGCATTTGCGTGACGAAGAAAACTTCAACGCAATTTGCTGTAAATGTCAAATAACCAGGTGCACAGCCAGGATCTTGTTTGAGGGGGAGGGGGGCTTTTGCTAAGAAATCTAACTATTTTTGGCCTGAAATAAGATGAAAACAAAAAAAAATCTTCGCCAGATTTTGGCCTGAATGCAGATTTGGGTTTACCAGATTTTGGCCTGAACGCAGACTTGGGTTTAATTTTCTAAGCAACTTGGCTAAGGGAGGTGAAGCGCTATTAGCTCCCCCTGGTTGCGCCACAGATGAAAATGCCCTCAACACGTTTGCAATGTATACTACAGACGTTTATGACAAAAACGAACAATATATTGCACAAATCAAATAAGCAACACATGAGGCATACAATCGGAACAAAACATCGATTCGAATAAAAAATTATATAGGGATTATTGATGTAATATAATAGGGATGGTTTAGCTTTAGTAAAATCAATACCGGAAGCTGACACACATTTTTAGATGTATATGTAAGAGCACACTATTTGAAGTTTTCAGCAAATAAACCAAAACACAATCCTTGAACTAAACTCTCAATCTTCTCTTTAATTGTAGCAATCACGTAGAAAGGTAGTTAGTATTTGCAAACTAACTTTCTGGTTTAGACGTGAAGGTTCGTGATTCTAAAACACGTATCCTGGTATTACGGATCCATCGTTTGCTGATCGAATTTCTTAACACAGTATGTGGGACGTGCGTTAAGAAAACAGAAGTAATGCAGCTTGAGTAAGAGCGATAAGTGTTTGGAGTATCTTAAGCAGATTGAAAGATATCGATTCATGGCTTAATTGGATAGATGGTCAAGACTCAAGATGATAAGCTGAAGGCCTGCTACTATTGCTCATTGATGATCAAAACCGCGTGAGTTTAATCGGAAAAGTTTCCATGATCAATCGATCGTCGTGAAAGACTACCACAATGTTGAGTTCGAATTCAACCTTAAAATTCGTGCTTTCCAAAGTAGGACACGCAAATAATCTTGGAAACGTCATGTAGATAGGAATAGCAATTCCATGGCATACGTCACCAGACCCGATCTCGATGTTCTGAATTTCAGAAGCTAAAAAGACATTGGTGTTAAAGCAACTTAACTCGTTCGTAATGATGGTTTTCGTTTTCGCCCAATACTTTCGAAGCATGAACGAAATTTTGAAAGTTTTTTCCTTTATTTAAAAAATTTTCAGTTTTTTGAACATTTTGACCAAAATGGCTAAACTTCTTTTGATCATCAAAAAAATTCAGGTCAATGACCAGTAAATGACCGAAAAACCTAGATGGGTACGGAGTAAAGTGGTAAAAGGTTTGAGGGAGAAAATAATTTCAACGAGGACGGAAGGTAAAATCAATGGGGGTATCAAAAATTACGCTAATCGTTTTAGATTAGATTGGCGTTGACTCCATCCTTCTTAACCTAGCAGTTCCAGATATATTCTACTTCAATCACAACGTAGGGGTCTCTTTAGTCATAACTTTTATTGGCAACCCTGACGTTTTAATGCAGTAACCTAGCCCACAGAGGCCTATATACAGGTTTAGAGCTTTTGTAGCTTAGCTAATTGCGGAGTTGCCTTAGAATAGAACTCAAATGGCGTCGCGGAAGCAATAAATGTCAAGCTTGCCTTTAAGTTATACAGAGAGGCCCCTACGTCGTGTTTGAATTAGAATATCTCTGGAACGGCAGGCGTCGAGAGGGGTGGAGTCAACGCCAATCTAATCTAATATAATCAGTACCTAAATTGTAGGGGGAACGCGTCCCCCCATCGAGATTTGAGCCCTGAATGATCAGACAAAAGGGCCAGATAGCACGAATAAATTCCAAAAAATCCGGCCGAATATAGTCCCAAATTGCAGTGAAAACCTTTTTTTTTTTTTTTGGTCTTCACTCGATTTCGGGGACGGAATGACATAATTTCCACTAAATTACTTATCGCATCCCGAATGCGTTTGGTCAAGGCATCAAAAGCGTCCCCCCATGCAAAATTTTACAATTTTAGTACTGAATATAAATATCCTAGCTTTAGATACCCAATAGATTTTGACTTCAGTCCTCGTTTAAGCATTTGAAAATTCTGCACAGGAAAAATTACTTTCGAATGAGGTAAAATAATTTTAGAAACGAAAGAAAACCAAGAACATTATACAACGAGTGAGCATTCATCACCAGTCTAACAAGACTATAATAACCTAACGTCAAAAAATTTTGATAAAGCGTACCACATTTTATTTATTGGCAAAATCTAGACATGGTCCCACACTGGGCGTAAAATTCTGAGCGTACTAGCGTATTTCTAATTTCTTTTAAACAGAAATTCGATATATCCGACGTACCAGCTTTCATTTGATTAAGTTAAACTACTGAGATGTCCGAAGATTCACGAAATTTACGAACAGTGCAGACCGAGTCTTAACTTTATCAATCTTACACTAATAGTTTAATATTTGACTTGAAGCACATACTTTCTTTGGCAAACCCCTCCGCACAGCCAACCGTTTCCACTCGAACAAGTTGGAGTTCGATGGATCGAATAGGAATTTCAGCTCTTTCGATTACCAATTCTCCTGTCAAGGGACGTAAAATTGAACAATGCGTTGAATCCAACTTACCCCTGATTGAAAACCTTGGCACAGACGCTTTCTATAACAAAAACAACAACACCGTAATAAACTTTATTTGCTGATTTTTTAAGCAAGTTCAATAAACCAAAATAACGTAACGGCGAAGGACAAACTAAGATTTTAATTTGCCAAAGCGCTCGTACGACCACAGATATAAGATGAAGAGTGGTCTAACGTCTTGCCTACGTTGAAGACCAGCCGTGACGTCGAATTCAGAAGCTGAAAGATGGGATTAGGGCACGTATGGGTTTAAATTGCATTTGTTGCGATTGCCATTTTCTCTGACATCGTGAATGAAGCAAATTCATGTTTTCACGTCATTTTTTTTCGAGCTTTTGTCGGTTTCAGCCTGCTTTATGATTGGAATTCGACCCGATTTTAGATACTACGCTGAATACTGCAGGTTAAATACCAATTCGAAATATTGTAGTCTGCTGTTCAGCTCTTTTTTTTTATAAATTGTTGTAACGTTATTGTAGCCAGGGGCGCACCCAGAAATTTTTAAAGGGGGGGGGGTTTGAATTTTTCAAAAAGCAACCAGAACCCAATTGTGGTTAATTTAGTTATAGTCAAACAGGGTTTCGCGGTAATAGTTGCATCGTTACAACATTTGTTTATTCCAAAACCTTGTAATAACGATTTTGAAAGCTGTTGATTGTGAAAATTGCGTGCAAGATAACAATTTACCCCTATGGGGGCCTGGGGGCAAAGCCCCCAGCCGCTGGGCAATTTTTCAGAAAAAAGTAGTCGTTTTAACGCCATTTGGATGACGGTTTGTACGTTTTTAGAGCAATTATAAAAAGCTAAATTACTAAGATGGGGGGCTGGGGGCAAAGCCCCCAGCCACTGGGCAATTCTTGCAATTTTTCAGAAAAAAATAGCCATTTTAACACCATTTGAACGTTTTTAGAGCAATTAGAAAAAGCTAAATTACAAAGATTTGGAAGCGTTTGAAAGAATTTATTTTGCTCAGTCCAATCAGCCCCCGCACACTTATACCAGTCAAGTCCAAAATATGTTCCTATGCTGAAAGATCGCAAATTTGGCTTAAATTTTTTGAATCAATGCGTTTTCAAATTCAAAAAGCTTGTTAGTGGCACAAAATTTCAAAATAGCTTTCATTAGCGTCGGAGCTATAATTTCCACTCAGGCTGTTTTAGATTGAACGTTTTCATCCAACTCTCTTCATGAATCTACGCTAAAATGAAGAAAAACTAAAATGCGATGGTATATATAGAGGTTGATTACACTGAAATAGACAATGGGTTGTTATTATGATGCATGATGCTGCAAAATCACCTAAAATACTATATGGTTAATGCAAAAATATAGAAAAAAGCATTTGGAAATGATAGCTTTGACGCTATTAAAAGCCACTTTTAAATTCCTGAATACGTTTGCAGAACAAAAATCTTGACGTTTGAATGTAATTTTGTTGTGCTTTTCGTCTTCAAACAGCGGATTTGTTTGCTTTTTTAAGGGAAAAAAGTGCATTTGGCTTAGTAGGTTTTTTTTACACAAGGACGACTTTTTTCACTAAATGACGTTTGTCTCTTTTTAGTGTCAAGCTATAGTTCTGGTCAGAAGTTTATGATTGGGTATAATATTATCCATTATTCAATGGATATAACAAATACGTATAGTTGCACAATATATCGGTCTCGTAGTTGCGCCGTAGAAGCAATATTGTAATTGAAACAAATGCAAAAATCTCATCTGCTTGGTAAATAACGTTAGGATCAAATTACAGCCCTAAAACAACATCTTATCTTGCAGGATCAAATTACAACCCTAAAACAACATCGTAAGTGATTATTTAGTGAAGAGTAAATATGGCAAAGTGTTACAAACTGTTTATATCAACAAAATTATGTTGTTTTTGAGTTCCAAAACGGGGGGGTTTCGACCCCCGGAACCCCCCCTGGGTGCGCCACTGGTTGTAGCGCATATTTATCTTCCTGTCAACGATTAGCGTCAGACGCTAACTTATTGGATGATCCCCACACTTTTCATTGCAGTGGCTACTTCGTGATTGGAGGAATCAGCACCTGGTTAAGAATTTCCGTTGATCCAATGTTCCTGTGGATTTCTTCGAATTCTTGTCCACTGAATTTGCTGCCTGTTCAAAGTCACCAAGCAGAGATAATCATCGTAAAGCGTCTTATCCAAGGACGCAACAGCGTGACCAGGATGCGGGTTGAACCCAGATCATTCGATCAGGGTCGTCGTAAAATCGACGCCTTTACCCATTCGCCACGCTGATGGATAAATCTTTTTAGTCAGTATCCGAATTTTTTTTTAATAAACGTGTAGCATTCGCGACGAATCTTACAAAAAAAAAAAAGAATAGCCAAGACTACTTTTAACATAATACTATTTATTATAAAGACGTTTGGGTTAATAACTCTAACCATCATCAATCTTATTCAAATATATTTTTTATTTCTATTTGAATAAGATCGATAATGGTTCAGCAACTAGCCGAAACTTCTTTATAATAAATAGTGTATGTTAAAAATAGTCTAGGTTATCTTTTTTTGATAAGGTTTTTAAATGAACTTACACGTTTTGGTTAAAAGCATTGTCGTATACAGCGAAAATGCTCACACGAGAAATTCATAAATTTATGCCATGAGCGTAGTTACTTACTTCGTGGGTTAGATCAGCGGCAAATTAGTAAAGATAAAGCTTTTGAATTAAGTTGTTGTGCTAAATCTGGTAGAAATACGGGTGGACCGCAAAACACCAAATTTTGGCTTGAAAAGCTAAAAGCAAAGCTCTGGTGAATAAACTGTGCAGTATTTAAACTATAGGGCAGCAAACTTGATCAAACTGTACCAAGATTAACTTCCAATTTCCACCACTGCTGATTCGTTGGTGTGCTAGAAATGTGAAAAATCGCAAGCTTAGCAGTAACACCAGATACTAAAAGATATCAACATTCAACAAAGCAACTCACTGAATTTACGTTGGTTATGGAATTCGGATTAATACTAAATGGAACTGCTTTTGCCATTGCTCTGTCACTGACTTTAAATTCCACCAAAAATTCAGCTTCTTTTGTTAAATCTTTGTTCAAAAGTGGGCGCTTCATTACACACTTCACTGCATACTAAAAATGAAACAATAGTCAATTAGTCAAGGTACGATTAATAATTAGTATGTGACCTTCAATCCACTAACCACAATCACAACCTCTTTAAATTATCCTAAATCACATCAAAAACTGGTTACTTCAAATACTTAACTGCTGCTTTTCACGCACAATGCCACGACATAATTGGACAGAATTGGTAATTATGACGGCTCTGCAAGCACAACAATTACCACAGTTTGACAATTGGAGGCTTGAAAAAATTGCATGTTCTAAGTATATTAGCTGTTACTTACCTTCTACTACACTCTAGAGCAAATTTACTTCACTAATGCGGGAAAGTTCAGTACAAAATAGCTAATAAAAAGTCTACCTAAATTTTTCGAAAACGTTTAGAATAATTAGAGAGTGTACAACGTACAATCTACCTAACATAAATTAGAGTAAGCGCACCTGAATGTTTATAAACACTCCATGATATGTTTCATACAATGTTTTGTTGTTTCCTTTGGGAACAAGCTTGAATTGAAAAGGAATATTTACATTTCCTTCTGGTAATCTGCATGTAAAAAAAGATCAATCAAGATCAACTCAAGTCAATCTCAAATATTTACGTGAAGAAATAGATTTTACTTAAGTTAAACATAAAATTCAGATACCAGTACACAAAAGTAATTCTCCTTCACTAACTTAGTGAAAAGTTATCTGAAATTACCAATTATTGTGTAAAATATAAAACTATCATCAAATTCCAATACATGTATATTGTATAACTGAGACTTCGCGTGAGCACGTAGTACATTTGTTCTAGTTCGCAAATTTTGGCGGATGAGGATTGATTTGCTCTCAACTAGTAAACGGTAAAACGAGGAAACCTAAGATTTGGACTCAACATGGAAACCAATGATTGCGTTATGTGTGCCAATTTTGGGGATCCTAGGTCACGTGATCATGAATTGACACACAAAATAACATAAAAAAACTGCGATTTTTGGCTTGAAAATTTATTAAATCGCCTATAACTCAAAAACCACTTGGCGTGCACAACTGAAATTTGCACACAAAGTGGGTGATTATAAATGCTTCGTGCAAACCGAGTTTGGAGGCACCCGATCACGTGACCAAAATGCTACAGGCCGAAAATGAGCAGAAAGTGGACAATTTTAAACTGATATATCTTGGTAAACACCGATTTTGATGGAAAATGATTTGTGCTTTTTGAGCACACTATCAACCACCTTTCTTTTCGTTATGTTCGTTTACTCCAACCTGAATACTATTTTTGTTCTTTTTTTCTTACTGATTGTTGTTTTTTTTTTTTTCTTTTTCTTCTCCAGCTATCTACTTAAACTGCTAAACGCACTGTATTCATAGTTTGACCGATTGAAGATGTCAGAGAGGACTAGTGCAGGAATGAAATCGGGGGTGCCAGATTGGGGAGATCCCCTCAATCAGGTCCTCCAAATATCTGAACTTTTGAAGCATTAGAGCTAGAAAAGTCAAAACTTCGGAATACGTAGATTTTAAAAACAAAATAAACCTAACAAAAATTGGGGGTGCCACAATAGGGGTTTCCCCCAAATGGGCCCTCCGAAATTCAAATTTTTTAATCTTCTAAGCTAGGCCCACAAAATTTTTAAGGTAAAGTTTAGGGGTACCAAAATGGAGGCCCCCCAGAATTTTAACTTATTAACCACTCACATTAGACACATGAAATTTTCAGAGTAGGCAATAATGAAAAGACAAAATTTGCGGGGACCCAAATCGTAGATCCCCCAGAAATGTGGCCGCCAAAATTTTGAACTTTTAACCGTTGGAGCTAGATGGATCAAATTTTCGCAATGAGTAGATTTTAAAAATAATTTAAACATAACAAAAATTGGGGGTTTCAAAATGGGGGTGGCCCCCAAATGAGGCCCTCGTAAATTCAAACTTTTTAACCTGGACTCATGAAACTTTTAAGATAACTAAACATAAAGCAAAGATAAAATTTGACAAAGTTTAGGGGTACCAAAATGGGGGTCCCCCCAAAATTTTAACTTACTAACCACTCACATTAGACACATGAAATTTTCAGAATAGACAAATATGAAAAGATAAAATTTGACAAAATTTGGGGGTACCCAAATCGTAGATCCCCCAGAAATGTGGCAGCCAAAATTTTGAACTTTTAACTGTTGGAGCTAGATGGATCAAATTTTCGGAATGGGTAGATATTAACAATAATTTAAACATAACAAAAATTGGGGGTTTCAAAATGGGGGCGGCCCCCAAATGAGGCCCTCGTATATTCAAACTTTTTAACCTTTTAAGCTGGACTCATGAATTTTTTAAGATAACTAAACATAAAACAAAGATAAAATTTGACAAAATTTGGGGGTACCGAATTGGGGGTCCTCCTCAAACAAAGCCACCAAAATCATAAACTTTTAAACCGTTGGAGCTAGATGGATCAAATTTTTGGAATAGGTAGACATGAAAAATAAACCAAACCTAACAAAAATTGGGGTTTTCAAAGTGGGGGTTCCCCCAAACAAGGCCCTCCAAAATTCAAACTTTTTAATCTTTTAAGCTGGACACATGAAATTTTTAAGGTAAGTAAATATAAAAGATAAAATTTGACTCAATTTTGGGGTACCAAAATTGGAGATCTCCCCAAACAAGGCTGCTAAAATTTAAACCTATTTAATCATACACGTTAGACACATGAAATTTTCAGCGTTGATATTTATAAAGATTTTTTGGGGATACCAAAATAAAGGGATCTCCCTGAAACAGGGCTGCCAAAATTCAAGTTTTTTAACCACTCAATGCTAAACATATGAAATTTTCAGAATAAATAAATATAAGTTAAAAATAAAATATGACAAAATTTGGAGATACCACAACGAGGGTGTCCCTCTCAAATGGGGCCATCAAAATTCAAACTTTTTAACCACTCACGCTAGACGCATGAAAATTTCAGGATAGGCAAGTGTGAAGAAAAGATAAAATTTGACAAAATTTGGGGTTACCAAAATGAAGCGATCCTTCTCAAACAAGAACGCTCGAATTCAACTTTAACCACTTACACTAGACTGATGAAATTTTCAGAATAAGTAAGTACGAAGAAAAGATAAAATTTGGCAAAATTTGGGGGTACCACAATGGGGGAAACAAGGATGCCAAAATTTAAACATTTTAATCGCGTAAGCTAGACACATCAAATTTTCAGAATAGGCAAATGTCAAGAAAAGATGATTTGACAAAATTTGAGGCATTAAAATTCGGGGTCCCTCAATTGGGTCCTTCAAAATTTAAACTTTTTAACCATTCAAGCTAGACACATGATACTTTCAGAATAGATAAATAAAAAATAAAAATAAAATCAGATTACGTAAATAAAATATGACTAGATGCCACAATTGGAAAATCTTCTTCCAACGAGTCCTTCAAAAATTTTAACCACTCAAGCTGGACAAATAAATTTTCAAGATAGGTAAAAATTTAATATAAAACTAGATGTTCATTTTCACGCGGGAAAATAATACGGGACTTCCGCCAGTTCCATTTCACCATTGTTCTCCCTTTTATACTTTGAAGGTTACCGATATTTCTGTAAAACTCAATCGTATGCAATGCAAACAAACTGATTTTGTCTCATGAAAAAAATAAATGTGGGATTTAAATCATTTGTGGTTTGGTAAAACCGATGTCCGACTAAGTATTTGAAGCCAGCTCAGTTCCTTCACAATTTCAAACCCTGGCGCCTTTAATCATTAAGCCAGCTCAGCAAATGAATCCAGCTCAGTTCCTTCACGACAATTTCAAACCCTGGCGCCTTTAATCATTAAGCCAGCTCAGCATATGAATCCAACTGACTAAAATCAATTGGCAAAGTTAGATTTCAAAAAGTGATTTATGGGAAGGTTCATGTTGGAGGTTGGTAACCCCAAATCATGTAAAAAATCGTGTTTTAAATATCTACTGATATCCAAAAACCTAGCGCCCTAGCTCAAGCCGTTCAAAATAATTGATTTTGGGGGAGCCCATTTGAGAAGATTCCGGAGAGGAGTACTCAAAACTATGTCAAACATTTTGTCTCTTAAATATCTTTTGATGTAAAAAATACTGGAGCCCTAGCTTAAGTTCAAGAAATTGATTTTTGTGGAGTTTACGTGGGGATTTTTGGGGGTCTGGTACCCCCATATTATGTACAAGAAAACTGGAGTTTTAGCTTAAGTCGTTCAACGCAGCGACATTTGGGAGTTTTTGGGGAAAGGGTGCCCCCAAACTATGTCAATTTTTTTGTCGCTTAAATACCTTCTAATATCAAAAAAACAAAGCCTTAGATTAAATCGTCCAAAAATTGATTTTTGTGAGGTTCATTTGGGGATTTTCGGGGGGTGGCACTTTCAAACTATGTACAAGTGTTTGTCTTTTCAGTATTTCACAATATCAAATAAAAAGTAGAACTTTAACACAAACCCTTGAAGAAATTGATTTACAAGGGGTCTGTTTGGGGGAGGTGGTACCCTCAAACTCTGTCAAAACATTTGCCTCTGAAATATGTACTGATATCAAAAACACAGGCATTGTGAATTTGGTCATGCAAAAATTTGATTTTTGGGGGTCCACTTTGGGGGGTACATTTTGGGGGGGTGGCACCCTCAAACTGTGTCAAAATATTTGTCTGTTGTATCTGTTGATATCAAAAAATAAAACTGGTGCCCTAGTTTGAGGCAAACAAAATATTAATATTTGGAGGGTCCATTTTGGGGGGCTTTCAAAGGGGGGAT
The DNA here is from genome assembly GCA_963965965.1 of Trididemnum nubilum. Taxonomy (NCBI): domain Eukaryota; kingdom Metazoa; phylum Chordata; class Ascidiacea; order Aplousobranchia; family Didemnidae; genus Trididemnum; species Trididemnum nubilum. The sequence continues at coordinate 6,520,477 of OZ014481.1, read as the reverse complement.
TCCAAATGATGTCAAAACATACGTCTCTTAGATATGGGCTGATATTTAAAAAAAACTAGTGCCCTATCTTGAGTAAATCAAAAAATTGATTTTTGGGGGATCCCCGGGGGGGTGGCACCCCAAACTATGTCAAAATATTCATCCCCATAATACCTACTGCTGATATCAAAAACACTGCCACCAAAAATTAAGTCATTCAAAAGATTGGTTTTGGGGGGATCCCCGAGGGGGGCCATACCCCCCAAATCACATCAAAATATTTGTATCGTAAATATCTACTGACAGCAAAAAAATCTGGCATCGTAGCTTGAGCCATTCAAAATATTGGTTTTTGGGGGCCCAATTTGGAGGGGGGATCAACGAGGTGGTACCCCCAAACTCTGTCAAACTATTTGCCTCTAAATATCTACTGATATGAAATAACACTGGCAACGTAAATTAGGTTGTTCAAGAAATTGGTTTCTGGGGGGTCTATTTGGGGGGTCCCCAAGGGGGGAGTTGGCACCCCCAAACTATGTCGAAATGTTTGTCTGTTAAGTATGTGTTGATATTGCAAAAAAGTGGCACCTTAGTTTGAGCCAATAAAAAAATTAATTTTTGGCGGGTCCATTTTGGGGGGGGGGTCCTCGGGGGTAATATCCCAAACGATGTCAAAATATTTGTCTCTTAGAAATGTGCTAATATCAAAAAAAAAATAGTGCCTTAGCCCGAGCCATTTAAAAATTGATTTTTGGGGGTCCCTAAGGGGGGTGGTACCCCCAAACCACGTCAAAGTATTTGTCTCTTAAATATCTACTGATATCAAGAAACACTGGTACCTTAACTGAAGTCGTTAAAAAAATTGATTTTTGGGAGCCCATTTTGGTCCTCGAGGGGGGTTAGTACCCCCAAATCACGTTAAAATATTTTTCTCTTAAATATCTACTGATATCAAAAAACACTGGCACCTTAAATTAAGTTGCTAAAGAAATTGGTTTCTGGGGGATCCATTTTGGTTCCCAAGGGGGGGGGGGGGGGGGCGGCACCCCCAAACCACGTCAAATTATTTTCTTCTTAAATATGGGCTGATATCAAGAAACACTGGCACCCTATGTTAAGCAGTTCAAAAAATTGATGTTTGGGGTGGCCACATGGGGGGTCTCTGGGAGGGTGGTACTCAGAAACTATGTCAAGGTATTTATCTCTTTATTGCCTCTTGATATCAAAAATGTAGTATCCTAGCTTAAGCCGTCAAAAAAACTGATATTTGTTTGGGTCCATTTGAGGGTTTTGGAGGGTTGGTCCCCCCAAATTATGTCAAAATAGTTTTGCTCGAAAAACGTCTTCTGCCACCCAGAAAAAGTAGCACGCTTGCTAATGGTATTAAGAAAGTGTTGTTTGGAACATCTTCACTGAAAATGAAACCTGATACCCTCTGATCATACGTAGTGTCCAACAGAAAATATTGAAAGCGATTTGGTCGTAATCGAAAAAAAATTAATATGTTAGATTCGATAATGTTGGTTTGATAAAAGTGATGATCAAGTAGATAATTGAACCCAGGTCTTATGTTACAAGCACTGGCGCCTTAAACCATTCGGCCATGGCAGCACGTGCGCATAGGTGACTACCTCCAAGTACGTTAAAATATACTTGTCTTTAAAATTTTTAGTGGTAGCAAAAAAAAAAACTAGCGCGCTAGCTTGAGGTCTTGAATAGCTGATTTTTGTAACGTCTTCACAGAGAATGAAACCTGATACCCTCTGATTATATATAGTGCCAAAAAAACAAAAAAATTTTATAAACGATTTTGCTGTAACCAAAAAAAAATTAATATGCTAGATTTAATATAATATTAATACGGTAAAAGTGATGGCCAAGTAGAGAATTGAACCCAGGACTTAGGATTTCAGCATTGGTGCCTTTAACCATTCGGCTATGACAACACGCACAAGTATGCGACTAAAATCAATTAGTAAACTTTGCTATCACAAGGTTGGGGTGCATATGCCCCAAAACACGTGATGCAGCGCCTCCAAAATTGGAGGGACGCAAGTTCATGTATAGACCTTTCATCTGTCCAAATTTCAAGTGTCTAGCTTTGATGTGACTAAAATCACTTAATAAACTTCGCTGTCACAAGTTTGGGGTGCATATGCCCCAAACCACGTAACGTAGCGCCTCCAAAATTGCAGGGACGCAAGTTCATGTATAGACTTATAATCTGTCCAAATTTCAAGTTTCTAGCTTTGGTGGTTTTTGAGTAGTTGTGAACACCATGTGATTTGCTTAATAAATAAATAAAGAAAAAAAAAGTGTCGGAATCGTCATGGTTTATTTTTGAGAGCTGAAAGGGCATGCCCAGACACTTCTAAATTCGAAAGTTTTATTCCCCTAGTGCCATTAGTTTTCGAGCTAGAGCTGTTTAAACCAAAAATTGGCATTTCATTTTTTGGCTCGGAAACCCGTATGGCATGACCGATTGCCCCCAAAATTTGCACTAAGAATGATTCGTATGTGCCCCAGCTAAGATCCAAATTTCAAGTTTCTACCTTCAGCCGTTTCAAAGTTATAACGTTTTTTATTTTTGTTTACGAATTCGTAAAATATGCCGAAAAAAACATAAAGACTTCTGACGCAAAGCGTCGCGGAAGTCCCAAAAATATTGAGGATCTCATACTATAGGGGTCCTCCAATTATGTTAACACCTCCCCCCATTAACTACAAAATCTAAACGAATTAAACCTATTGAATAGGTTAATATAAATCAAAGATAGATAACAAAATTTGGTGGGCCACATTGAGGAGATCATGCCAAATGGGCCCCTTAAAATTTTTAAATCTTAAGTACGAAGTACTCCAGCTAGACATATCACATTTTAAGAGTACCGATAGGCTAATATTAAAAAACGATAAAACATGCCAAACATGGTAATGCCATGTTGAACAATAATTAGCCAGAAAGATTGTGTTAATTAAAAAGCCTACAGAAAACTGGGATAGTTCACCAAGTTATTCTCATTGACCTGTGGCAACTTGTGCAAGTGAAGCATTAATTAGGGAAAATAAATTTTGATTCTCCTCCTTTTTTTGCAATTTTTCAAATTATATTATTCGAAAATGAAGTCTATGTGGCAAATACATAAACGATTTAATAAAAACTTAAATAAATGCTTGTTTTAAATTTGCATAATTTTAGCACTTTTTTATTTTACTTTATGCTGTTGAGAAGAGAGCTTAAATTCAAACACAACCGATATACAAGTACTATAATATGGTGAATTGCGATGCGAAAGAGCCTTTTTAGAATCATACATGGCTGTAAGTTTTGTTGATGTCACGAAATCTGCTGGTGAGTTGCTGGAATTTTAAGCACTACTTCATGCTATTTCAAATGGAATAAAAAACTGTTAAGAACTTGTAAAAAGTGCTGAGATTTGACGTTGTATTGTAAACTGTTATGCGAGCTTTTGAATGACGTTACTCAATTATTTTTGATAACTTTGAGAGATTTAAATTTTGAACTCTAATAACCACAAAGCAATTTAAGTTAGTGAAACAAAATTTGAAAGGGGCGCATTTAAATTATTGATCTGGCTAGAAATGACTACATTTTTTACAAATTCATTCAAAGCAATCAGATCCCTATTTTCAGGCTTAATAAAGTTCAGTAAAAGTTGAATAATGCCACGAAGTCCTCAATATCGCTTGTGATGTCACGTTCTAGTTGTATACTTGTGTACAGTCATGCAAAATATAGCAGTAAAGTCAACATATCAGTAAACTAAAAACGCAAGTTTTCAGATTTAAAATGAAAAAAGTTCAAAATAAAACTAACTTGCTTTGTGTGGCTATCTCAGAGGTATAGGAGAATAAGGTAATTGGTTTGACAGTATTATATAAAGCCTCTAATCTTCCCACACTTTTTGCACTCAAAGTAAGTGATGCAACACCCTCAGCAGTGATTGATATTCCTTGATGAGCAAGTTGGGATTTTGAAGGATTTGAAACAACCACAAATCCTTTCACAGTGTCCTGAAAAGAACACTAATTAGGATTCTTTATACTAACCAGAACCTTTCTAGTAAAACAGATGCAAGAATCAGTTCCAATAACTGATTGGCTAATATTGGTTTAACAGAGATGAATTGCATCTTTAATTTCTCATAAAGCAAAGTACAATTACATTATTCTTTTAATCTTCATAAATAAGTTTGCTCCTACTTATTATCTAAGTAGTTCATTTTTGTTGAAGCTGATTTATTTCTGGTATTTCGTTGTTTACTGTAAGATTAAACACTAATTTTGGGGGCATAAGCAACCTAGCAATAGAACCTAAATGAGAACATTGACCTGCACCATGTTAGTGTCATATCTAGGGCAAGTTTTTATTGACCCAAAATTCAAAAAAATTGACTTTATTGACCTAGCAAAATTTAGACTTGAGTAAAAGCTATAACTTGAGACTTTTTCAAGATTGATATTAAAACATACATTTTAATAAACAAAGCACACAAATTCTCAACGAAGTTTGCAAAACAAGTCTATGTGCTATTGTGAAATAGGTCTTTAAGTATTGTGATAAACAGTAAAACTGCAAGCTAATCACCAGGAGGACAGGGTAACAGTTAGTCTAAAATCATGATACAGTAGAATTTGCTTATAACGGCACCTCTGGGGGATTTTTAAAACCTGCTGTTATAGCCGAATTTACGTTATAGCCAAACTGCCACAAACCGTCCTAAAACTACTTGTTTGTTCAACATAAAGGCTTATTATGACGCTAGGTTCACATTGTAATGAAAGACAAGAAATCAGGTTAAGCAAAACTCGTGCAGAAATCAAAACCTTGCACAAAATCCGATGTAGACGTGCGAGGTGTGAAATAGTTTGCGCCATAAAGTGTTTTCAACCAGGCCTTGCGTCATAAAAACGAAGTCCAGCCATCGCGCAGTCGGAAAGAAAAACAATAACGCACAGAATTAACACCCGCAATAAAGTTTGGCAGTTTGTGGCTAAGATAATGGCCTACAGTGCCGTTATAGGCAAAGAAAATTGTCTGGGGGATGGAAAAAGGGTGCCGTTACAGCCAAATTTACGTTATAGGCGATGCCGCCATAGACGAACTGAAATGTACACAAAAGATAGGAATTTTGCCGAAACCAAGAAAAATGTAACGTTATAGGCGAATTTACGTTATAGCCGAAGCCGTTATAACCGAATTCTACTGTAGTAATGTTGTACTTTAATTTTGAGAAGCTGACCAGCTAAACCAGGCATTTGAACATACTTTTGCTTGAGTTACCACAACACCAGACTGTGCACCAAGCCATTGGTCATTGACCTAAAGTTTTGGTTAGCCTACAAAGGTTTTAGTCATAGTATTATTACCACTAGATTCACTACATTATTCAGTATGCAGTAGGTTACTTACTCCTTCATTATATACTTTCTGAAGTCGATTAAATTTGATGTCTATGCTTGCAGACATATTTTTAAACTCTAAACTATTATCTAATGATCTACCTGCCTTCAACAGTTTAAGTGCTTACCCTATTGACAGATTGATTTAGCTGTGATTGGTATCAGATTATTAGGCAACTGCTGGTGCTACAGACTCAGGACTACCACACCAGTATGTACTGGTATTTTTTGATTGAGACTATTTCATGGTAAAATTCTAAGTTAAAAATAAAGAGACTAAATCAGAAATGAGGATTATTCATTTGTACATTTTTTAGTTGCTTTTTAAAAGCCAAGATTTAGGTTTTAGTTAGGGTTATAGGTTCAGTATTAGTTTTAAGAGTAAGCAAGTAAGAAATTAAGTGTGCATTAGATTTTATTTATGCCACTGTCAGCATTAATGAAAAAGTAGACAGAATTTTCCAGTGAATCAAAGGCTTTGTTTTTGAAGGTGGTTTTGTGCAAAAACTGTACTAGCTAACCTGTAACAGGTTAATGGTCAATGGTACTGATACAGCAATAAAACAGTGTACTTTAAGTGAGTTTGACGGTGCAAATTGATAAGACTCATTGTTACCTATAACCCTGGCCTTTACCCTAATTTTAACTCTAACCCCTACCTTAACTAAGTACTGAATTACAACCCTCAACAGTCAACTGACCAGTTTATCTTTGTTTGCCTTTTACAGCTTAGCGCATAAGCCTATGATAACATCACTAGCATTGAGAAAGTAGCATAGAAATGTATTGCAGTTAGTATCACAAAGAGCAAAGGCCTCTTTAAATTTCAAAACTTTTTTTACAAATGCTTTAGGCTACTTAAGCATTTAGTTTTAGCATGTTACTAGTGGTCCAAAATTTCCCCCTTAACATAAATTTAGATTTATTTATTCACACCAAAATTAAACACTTTGCAAATTCATACAAACACTTCACAAATTAATACAAAAGAAGACAACGAAAAAACCCTATGGTCATCAAACTCAGCTGCCACCCTAGTTATGGTTAATAATTTAATCAAAAAACTACATATGCCAATTAAATTTGTAAATTTGGAATTTTTCAAAAATATTATTTTCAGCAAATATCAAACAAAGAGGAAACAACAAGCAAACATAACACACATAATAATTGATGGAAAAAAAAGGCAATCACAGAAAAAAGACAATGGCTATTTTGCCTCAAGAGGAAAAATAGCCACATACAATTTTGGCACTGGAGTCAAAATAGCCCAAATGACTATTTTGCCTCTAGTCCCAAAATAGTCCTAACTCTGACTCTAACCCCAACCCAAACCCTAACAGAGGAAAAATGTTATTTTGCATCTAGAGGCAAAGCAGATACTTCCGGAAAAAAACACACACGCACAAAAAAAGGATTAAACGGAAAGCCAAAACAAAACACTGTCTGCTAATATCAAGCCAAATCAAACTTTCCATATAATTATTCAGGATAGCAATCGTCTTTTATACTGATATTTAAAGGAATTGTGAGAAAGATACTTCAGATTACCTGGTATCTCACACTATATTTTTGGGCCTGAGAAAGAAATGGTTGATTTGCCTTTTTTGATTCGTGCAGAAGTTTGCACGTAGTTTGACTTAATACTAGTAGAATTTCTAGTTCGATAATGATGAAAATTTGACCCATAAAAAAACAAAACACAAATTTTTATTCTTGTGAACAGAATGCATAACCATAAACAACAATATTTTTTGTTTAAATTTTGATAAGTCATAGAAATCATCGTTAATTTTTCATCGTAGCTTAAACTTTGAAAAAGTATGAAGAAAAACTCAAGTAACGCAAATATTAAAAACTGTGTTGGACTTTTTGTATTGATTTTGCATGCCAAACATACCGTAGGTCGGGTAATACTTTTTTGAGACGCATTACTAAGTGTTAAGGCACATTAGGACTCGTCCTAACAAACCGATAGCCTACTTTTTTTAAGACACTATCAAAAATCAACTCAAATATAGTTTATTTATTAAACATTTTAATTGGAATTCAATTAAAATCAACTAAAATCTAGGTTTTAATAAAAAATTGGATGTGAATTCATTTGGAAGTAAACACACTACCGGTACATATTAAAACATCTCCATTTAAAAAAATTTTTTTACCGCTATTAAAATCATTCAAAATCTGGTTTGTTTCATTAAAATTATCAAACTAAAGTGATGCGAAATTTGAAGATAAATGACTAATTATCATAATTTCATGCAAATTCTTAATAAACTTGTCTTAAAACATTTCTGTCCTAAATGAATGTTTTAGGACAAATTTATTAAGAATTTGCATGGAAATTATGATGATTAGTCATTTAATGATATATCTTCAACCTTCGCATCACTTAGTTTGATGATTTTAATAAAACAAACCAGATCTCAAATGATTTTAACAGCGTAAAAAATTTTTTTTGACCGAGGTATTTTAGTATGTACCTTGTACAGGCAAGGGTGAGCGCACCCAGAAATTTTTAAAGGGGGGGGGGAGTTCAATTTTTCAAAAACCAACCAGTACCCAATTGTGATTAATTTATTTTAACCATCAACGAAAATGCATGCTATTATAGCCAACAGGGTTTCGCGGTAATAGTTGCATTTTGTTACATTTGTTTATTCAGAAACCCCATATTAACGATTTTGAAAGTTGTTGGTTGTGAAAGATTGTGCATGAGAGAACGTGTTACCATTATTGGGGCCTGGGGGCGAAATCTGCAATTCTTTCGGAAAATAGCCAATTGGATGACATTTTGCACGTTTTTAGAGCAATTGGAAAAAGGAAAATTACTAAGATTTGGAAGAGTTTGAAAAAAATTATTTTGCTCAGTTTAATCAGGCCCCGTACACTTACTGATCAAGTCCAAAATACGTTTAAATGGTAAAAGATTGCGTATTAGCCTTCAATCTTTTAAGTGAATTGGTTTTTAAATTCAAAAAGCTCGTTAGTGGTACAGAATTTCAAAATAGCTTTTAATAGCATAGGAACCATCATTTCCATTCTTTGAGAAATGGGTAGCCTTGAAAAAGGCGATTTTAAATTATATGTTTTTGCTTATCTCTCTTCATGAATCTATGCTGGAATGAAGAAAAATTAAAACGCGGTGGTATATAGAGAACAGGCCTGCCCAATGTTTTTACTGGTATGGGCCACATTTGCAGGTAAAAAGCAGAGGTGGGAAAAAATAATATTATATCAAAAGCGCAGCGATCTTTTGAAACAGTAAAAGCGCAGCGCAAAATGCGCAATTCAATTTTTTTAACTTCTGAAGCACAGCGCAACTTCTGCAATCAACTTTTTGATTCAGTTAAAGCGCAACGCAATTCCTGACGTTTTCGTGCCGAGTCAAAGCGCAACCTAACTTTCGTGCCAAGCGGAATGGCGTTTTCGTGCCAAGTCAAAGCGCAACCTAACTTCCACAATTGAAATGTCACAACACAATGCAAATGCCGCATTTTCTGCGATTTTAGACAGAAGAGAAGAGATAATTTGCTAAAAAAGGCCGACATTTATCAATATTACGATCGAAATGCAACAACAATAAGTTCAATTGATAGAATTGCGCTATTAACTGAAAAAAAATTTTGAAAGCGCAGCGCAATTAAAGCGCAACAATTTTTAAAGACTTTTGTCCGCAACGCAACTTCCGCAATGTTTCAAAATAAAAAATTAAAGCGCAACGCATCTTCCGCAATTGCGGAAGTTGCGCTTTGCCCACCTCTGGTAAAAAGTAAAATAAATCTAGTAAAGTGTTAGAAACTGTGTTCCATAACAAAATTAAGTTGTGTTTTTGAGTTCCAAAAGGAAGGGTTTCTACACCCAAACCCCCTCCCCCCGGGTGCACCACTGTGTAGCGGCACTGCATTTATTACAGAATAAATTCACATTCAATCTTTTATTCAAAACTTGATTTTAGTTGATTAAAATTGAATTCCCATCAAATAAATTAAATGTGAGTTGATTTTTGATAGCATCCTAAAAAAAGTAATGGTTAGCTAGGACGGGTACTAATGCGTCCTAAACAAAGTATTACCCCTGTAGAGATTGCTAAAATTTGCACTTTCAATATTTTACAAATCAAAAATTCTGTGCTAAATCTTGTGTTAATAGGTTGAAATCTTGATAATTCCATAGAAAATGTCGTAAACTTTTATAATCAAAGTGAGTTTTGAAAAAAAGGTCAAGTAATACTAGAGCAGCCTATGTTTTGAGAAACTCAATTTTCTGTAACACTTGCAAGCCATTTTTAATTACAAAAGATACCAGTACCGCAGGAGCATAATTCTACAAGGAAATCTTTTTGTAAGATTTATGATAAGAGATGCGAGAAATTCTGGACACATTTTTGTCTCCATTGTTTTCATCCCTAATCTGTCCGGCTTCTACTCAACTTATATGTTAATGTTAACTATAGTGACTTAGGCCGGAATCACACGATCAAGCTCTCTGCACAATTTTTTTGCACCAATGTTTTTGAGCAACGTCACATTTAGACGCAATTTCCTTCCTCAGCTTCTTACCAGATGGAAGCGTCTGGGTTATTCAGCAAACAAATTGCCGAAGCTATTACACATATTTTTTTTGCTGTAAAGGCATTTATGCAGCAGTCAAAAAATTTTTATGAAATTTGTGTGGCAATAGTAATATTGTGCGCTTTGTCCATTTATTGTTATTTCTCGTTTACAAAATAGATACGAGCACGTTTACAAAAGCGAAAAGCTGCAGGTATAGTACTAAATAGCTATTTGAGTTCTGCTGCAAATTATGTGCGCTGACGATGAATTTTTCTTCAACCTGCAATGAAATGAAATAGATATGGAAGTAGGAAATGTCAAATACCTTTGCTTGTGTGGAACTCTTTAGCATAGCTTTTTTATGCTTAGTTATCTATCACCAATAAAATTTGCATAACATTGCATGATTGATCAAATATTATTAAACCAGGCTATGTTCTGCCCGGTACATGCAGTTTAAGAGGGCTCAATAATTGGATGTCAGGGTAGCTCTTTCAAATTAGAATAGGAGCACTTTTGTTCAGTTTCTTACAAAATCAGCATGAAATTGCTGAAAATTATCGTAACTGCTTAAAAATGCAACAGGCTCTTTTGACATACGACATGTCATATTTTAACCAAAAAAATAATAAAATCATTGCAAATTCGGCACTAGCGAAAACAGGTTAACAACAACTGACCTCGACAAACTCACCGCAAACAAACTCTGAACTGATTGCAAACCAAATGCAAATGACTCCGATAGGCTAAGGGCAATCATAAAATTATATTATTATTATCCTCAGAGCCATCCCGCCCAAGTCCTCACTTTGTGATAAAATCACTGTGACAAAACCGTTGGTTCATGGTCAGTTGACTTGGTTCTGGGTTTGAATGAAAACTGGGCCAAAAACTTTTTTCCAATCAGAAGGAAATTTTGAACATCTTGAATTCTTGATTGAAACAAGATCCAGGCCTGGCACCACGGGAGGGGGGGGCATTCCGAGGCCATGCCCCCCAATGACTGCTTGTGCCCCCCTCAACAAGTATTGTGCAGTCCCAACCTAGGCTTGTGCCCCGAAGAAATTAACAGGCTTGGTGCTATTGGAGTACAATTCGAGGCCAAGATAGTGGTTATCACCTTAGAATTTGTGGGTGAGAACTGTTTTTTCGTAGATTTTGCAATAAACACCAATTGTCTGTTTGGCCTCACTTCAGGATTCATGAAAATTTTGCGTAAATTTCAGATTTTGGAAGGAAGACCTTTTTTTTTTTGGTCTTCACCTTAGAATTCGTGGAAATTCGCACAATTTTTGGGATGAAGACCAGAATTTGTGGATATATGCATATTCTCTGGGACGCAGATCTTTTTTTCTTGGTAGTGACTATTTCACTGAAAATTTTCAAGTTAAGGAGAATAAAACGAAAATGAGAAATATTCATCCGCGCTTTTTTCATTTGCTTTTTTAGGGGTTAAGATTAGGGTTTGGGTTAGGGTTCAATTTGGGAATAGTTCTAGAGTAAGCATTCGAGTTAGGGTTAGATTTGAGTCTGAATTAAAAAAAAAACTAGATAAAAATTTCCGGTGAAATAAAGCATTCTTTTTTTTTGGGGGGTCTTCACCTCAGAAGTCGTGGAAATTCACGTTGAACACTTTCTTTGGTTGGTCCACCCTTTCAAATTTAAATAAATAAAGTTTTTGTGCCGCCCCAAAATTTATTTATGCCCCCTTCCCAGTCATGCTATCCTGGCGCCGGGCCTGATCAGATCACACATTGAATACAGTACTCATTAAAGTTTAATTATTACTGGTACTAAATAGTGAGCAAAAGCTTATCTCTATGTAATCTCGATCTAAAACTTTTGAAATTTCCTTCCAAGCCATGAAGCAACTGATTTTTTTTCTCTATCTTTGTACTCGAGATTAAATTTGTTCCATAAGCACTGCCTTTCTTCAATTTCCAAAATTAAAAGTTCAATTTCATGAGTTGATTGCTACGACATGTTGATAATTATAGGCCTACTGCAGTTCTGGTTGATAACTTTAAAGAATGAATTTGGAACAGGCCAAGCACAAGTTTGAAGTAGGAAGGATAGGGTAGGCCTAATCAATGGAGACGGGGTCAGACATACAAGTGGCGGTGGCGCCACCTCCAAGCTCAGGTGGCGCCACTTGCAACTTCAGGTGGCGCCACTTCTAAGTTCAAGTGGCGCCACCTCTAAGTTTAGGTGGCGCCACTTGCAGCTTCAGGTGGCGCCACTTGCAGCTTCAGGTGGCGCCACTTCTAAGTTCAGGTGGCGCCACCTGAAGCTTCAGGTGGCGGTACCAAAATCACAGGTGGCGGTACTAAAATCACAGGTGGCGGTACCAAAATTTATTAGTACCGCCATCTGAGAATTGAAGTGGCAGTTGAGATTTAAGGTTGTTGATTTATTTATCAACTCACAAGGCTAAACTGAGAAGCAATGGAAAGTAAATGTTAGAAATTCTAGAAGATAGGCTAATGTTTAATGAAGCAGTGAAGTGTTTAAGCAGTTTTATTGGCATAATGTGTAGGCTACTGCTGAATGAGGATGAATTGGGAATTGATTAGGCCTATGCGTGTAGATTACTGGTCATAAGCATAGCTTACTGTTTTTGAGGAGTGAAGTGTCAAGAATGTGGGACGCAGATTTATTGGGGAAATCCGAGGCAAATGCCTCTTGACTTTTACTTGTAGGTTTTTACTATTTGTAGGCTACTGTGTTAGTAGTACTGTAGCCTACCCTTTCAGCCTTTCTCAGTTCTGAGTTTCTGGCCATAGTCCAAATCCAGGCTTTGATGAATGATGAAGATAAGCACTTGTATTAGGATGCTACCTTCCTGTGTAGCAACTTTGGAAGATTGAAAGTCACTGTTTGGAAACTGAATAGAAAGAAGCGCTGTTAATTAGTACGGTAATTTTCTAGCCTATGTGTTACCGTATCTGTTAGCCTATCGCTACAAGTGATCTCATCACAAAAAATAGATTTCATCACAGTGATTTGGCCATAAAGTAGCCTAGGGGTTTTAAAGCAAGATACTAGCTCCGAGGATGCTAGAGTAGCCTAGTTTAATGTCTGCCTTTTTCAGTCAATGCTTGAATTGTAATAATGCAATGGCACAATTGCGATACAATTGCAAGGTAAGCTTTTTTTGTCTTCAGAATGTCGCAATCACTGTGTGACGAGATCACTGGCAACCTAACCTCCATTATGGTTAGACTAGGCTTACGCAATATATCAGATTCAGATATTAGTAGCTCTTGTACAGGGTTAAAAGTTGATGCTGTTTAAAAGCAAAGTAAAGACAAATCGATATCGATAATTCACACAAAAAGCAAAGAATTGTGATACAGTAGGCTACCATAGTTGTTATCAGAATCAAAAAGCAAAGACTGTAAAAGCAACAAAAAGCAAAGATATCAAAAACAAAAAGCAAAAATTAGTAATCCACTAATCGATGCTAAATTGCAAACAAAAATTTATATTCTGTTTTTCACTAGGATGCACTGAAATATTTGCTGTATTGACCATTAAATGTAACTTGTGAGAGGAAAAACTGGTATCATTACTGTAGCCTACTATAAAGGATATGAAAAATATGCTTTAAGGATGGGAAGAGATTTGGCGAATGTTCCATTCGCACAGACATTTTGAAATAAAGCCTAAAAAACTAACCCTTAGCCCTAACCCTAACCTTAACCCCAGTTCTAGCTGTAACCCAAAGCCTAACCTAAACCCTAATCCAAACCTATAAGCATAGGTGGGCAAATTAATGCAAAACGTTAGCTTTATTAACCACTAGTTTGTTAACAAACTTCATACCTTCGTTGACGTTAATCAGTTATTTTCTGCGTTAATTAACAGAAGTTAATAAAGTCTGTTAATTCGTTAATACTTTGCGTGTAATTTACATTTCTTTTCATTCACTGTCTTCTAGAACACGTATTGATGCTGTTGAGCTGATTGTAAGGAAATATTTATTGCTAAGGTGCTGTTTTTTGTTTTGGAAGTTGCATTTTACAGTCTAATAAAACTCATACAAATATGCAACAAGTGTTACCAGTGCAAACTGTTTTTTACTAGTACGATGAATGAATGGTGCAAGATATTACCAATGAAAACCATAACGGAAGTTGACAAAACTTAACGGAAGTTGACAAAACTTAACGGAAGTTGATTTAGTCCGTTAACATGAAAAAAACTTTTTAACGGATTAACAAGTTAATGAAAAAGTCAGCTTCATTGTTAACGATTAACGAACTTGTGCCCACTTATGCCTATAAGTGTAATAATCAAAATAAAAATTTCCAAAAAAGAGTAACGTCACTAGAATCTTTGTTTATTTAACCATGCGTGTTCCATTCGCCAAGTCACTTCGCTTAGGATAATTATAAAGAGCAAGATGTAGCATAAGAGAAATGAAACAATGTAAGCTTAGGCAGACTCAACCAGAATAAAAGTTAAGTATAAAGATTCTACCAATCAATAACCTGTAAACAAAAAGCATAGAAAATAAAAGGCAATAATCCATGGAAAAAATTGAAACAGGAAAGCTAAGCATCTGTGATGATTGATAACCCAAAAGCAAAGAATGTATTATACCAATAGTATCGATTATCGATTACTACCGGTAATCAATATTTCCAACCCTGCTCTTGTGCCTCTTCATCAAAATGCTACTTTTGATTTGAGTGTTGAAGAGCTTCCTTTTCGAGTAAAGAGAGTTAGACCATGAATTGAATACGGACTGACAGAGACTGACATGCAAATTGTTATTGTATTATAGATTTTGCTCAGGATAATACCAGATTAATCCCTTTGCGGGTAGAAGCACTTCAGTTAGCAGGTTTGTAGGTTAGCTAAGTTGATCACAAGCTTAACATCAAAGGTGGAGTCAAGGACACAAGGCTCGAGGCCAAGGACACCAAAAAAATCTGAGGCCAAGGATGGGAATGCTCTAGGTCTAGGACCAAAGACACAATGCGGAAGTGTTCTCCAACTAACAAAATAAACGGTCTTTGCTCAAAATTTTTGCAAAACGCAGGCGATCTCAAAAAAAGGTCTTCGCCCACAAATTCGCAACTTTTCCACAAAATTCAATCGTCAAAATTTTTTTTTTTTTGCAAGTTCTCTGGCGTGTTCCAAGACAAAACAACATTGCTCATGACCTTGGCCCGTTTTCAACATGTCATAAAATAGTGCTGTCCTCAAGCTGAGGACAGGACATTTTCGAAGACTTGTGTTCAAGGCGAAGGACTTCAAATTGTGTCCTCGAGGACGTCCTTGAGGCCAAGGACTCCACTTCTGCATAACATATTGCATTTTTTTTCAATGTTTAGGTGCTATTTCTGCTGTTGTTATACTTGTGAAATCTATGTTTTATGTGTTGTTTTTTGCTTTTTCTCTTATGTAGTATTTGCTGGATTGTAATATATGTTTAAGTCATCCCCAGTTTATTTCTATTGAATTGGTTACATTTGTAATGTTTCTTCTGACTTAATTAATTGCTCATTTGATTAAAATTGCATATTGGTGCAAATAGAATAAAAATAATAAATGCACAAACTTATTCTGATCTGTGGTGCTAGTACGTAGAAGAGTATTTTTATTTAAGGCAGTGGCTATTTTGCCTGCAGAGGCTAAATAGCCCCATGTTATTTTGCAATTAGGAGGCAATATAGTCCTAAACGCTACCGGTATCTTGCCTCCAATGTCAAAATAGCCCTAACCTTAACCCTAAGCTTTACCTCAACCCCAACCGAAACAGAGGGAAAACACTATTTTGCCTCTAAGAGGCAAAATAGCCACTTTCTTTATTTAAATCTGAAATATCAACCCTGATCTTATGGTTTTTTAGATGTCTCTCATCATTTTGTATTTATCTGTGGTTCTGTGTATGTCTGAAATCTGAAGTAAATAAATCTGTCACTTCTTTAGTTTATTTCTGAAGCTTTTACTAATTTGTGACTTTTTTGGACTTGATAAAGAACCTTGGACTATTACACATTTGTTTATGTTTGATTTTATGATAGGCAGTATCTAAATACTGCAAAATGCATGATGGCAAAAGGCTATCCAATTCCATGAAGAGCTTTTGTAGTTGACTGCAGATTTCTTGCAGGTTTGCATAAATTTTTATTGTAAATGTTTTTTCTGCTATCTCAAACAGTCAGATTTCCATCTAACTGGCTAATGGTGTTTGATAAGTAATTAGATATATTTCTCAAGTTAAATTAATAAGATTAGTAAGTCAAATGTAAACATTCAAAGCAGTCTGTGTTTCCCTTACTAGATCATGTTACTAGCACGAAAGTTTTTATTTACTTACAGAGAATGCAACACTACAGAAAATTCTATTATTTGGCACTAGTGAAAATTGTTGGCTTTGTGAAACATATATAGTTTTTGTTGTATTTCAATGTGTTTTGATCTCGTCAAAACTATTAGACAGCATCTATAGATTATAATATATAAAGAAATCTTTTACCATTCTCTGACTATTATTTTTTAGGTTTGCTATTCTCTTGCCGGCCTGATTTTGCATGGATCTTTCAACCTCAATGGAATGTCGGCAATGAAATTATTAATCAGGTAATTTTTTTGGCTATCACATACTCGGTATTTTGTTTTGTGTTTGTCCACTCGCACATTTCAAAAAGAAAGATGTTTTACCTTTTTGTTATTTATCTAAAGAATCTTCCTGCTGATTTTTATTGCAAAATTTTTA
Source organism: Trididemnum nubilum (assembly GCA_963965965.1). Lineage (NCBI taxonomy): Eukaryota > Metazoa > Chordata > Ascidiacea > Aplousobranchia > Didemnidae > Trididemnum > Trididemnum nubilum. Next base: position 6,503,785 of record OZ014481.1, on the reverse strand, counting down.
TTACATAAACTAAATTCATACCAATGAGTTTTTTTGGCAAGCTTGGCACTATCTTTGTATTTGGAGATGTAGGGACAAGAATATCCCTGTTCAGGGCAGGTTTGTTTCATTTAAATCATTTAATAAAGATAGCTCAAAATTAATTAAAAATTTTGTGTTGAAATTGTAAAATCTCAATAATTTTTGGTTGCAAAACAACTTTTTCGTTCCACAACAGTCGATATTTTTCTAAAATTAACCTTTAGTCACTAGACAGAATTGAATGCGCCAAAACCATTTTAGCAAACAATGCTACTACTGACTGTAGTGACGTATTTTGTATAAACAATAAACCCAAATTTTTTTCAGGTAATATGATTGATATTGATTTAAAACATCATTCCATCACTCAGTTAACAAAATATTAACTGTAATATCTTCCAGTAACTGCAGTGTTTTCCTTAACAGTCTGCCGGTTAAAACAGATACTGCTGGCATCATCAATTTGCGCACTAGACCGATTATGAACCAAAATATTATTTCCATATAATATCGCATTAGAAACAACTGTTTTCAAAAGGATCCCATAAAGAAATATGACTGCGATTATGGTTAGTTGTACGGTACTAATTTGATCCTTGAAAAACTGAAAAGTGAAGTTGCCAGTTTGTAACAATTTAGATTCTAACCTTACTTGCAATTGAATCAGGGTATACTGCTTTAGAAGGTGACGTTCTCTTACGTCATAGGAGCTAGGCCTATTGACTCGCTAAACACGTTTGACTTGCAACGACATTTAATTTCCCACAGTTACTGCTCTTTGATTGAAAACATGTATGGTACGGTAGTTAATAAATAATTGAACTTTTTTTTTTTCAGAAACAAAATGTTGCAACACGGTAGTGGAAAAAATCTTGTTCTGATGTATCAGTATATGATGGAAGGAAAGTTTGATACCGATGTCCTTATTGACAGGTTGCAGAAGAGCAAATTATGAGAACAGCATCATTGTGGAATCTTGATCAAATGTTTGCCGCATTAAACCTATTTTACTAGAGAGAAGCAGAAAAAAGTGCTCCTTTTCTCCAAACCAACTGAACTTCCAATCAAATTTTGAAACTTCGTCGTGAATTCCAGTAGTTCGCACAGCAAACTAAAGCCGTTGCCCTTCAAATTGAGTATCACTGGACTCTGCCTAATTGATCTGATACACATCATCAACAATACATAGACACAAATCTATAATTCCTCTCTTGAAAAATCAGTATACTTTTGTTCTAACCGAGATATCGGAACGATCATAAGTTATGGTACTTTTTTACCAGCTATTTATTTAGACGCAATGTGGATAGTGTGACTCACTATTGCAGTATGTTGTATATAATTATATTAATGCATATGTATCGATTACAAAATTGTTATTATCTTGATACTATGACCAGCTGCCGCTTGAAAGGGTTTCTGGACACGGTGAGGTTTTATTTTCAGGGTGGTTTTTCTTTCCTCATCTTGCTCCGTTGAGCTAAACATAGTTTTGGCCGGTTGCGCCTTCCATTGACCACCTACGTAACCGTGCTTGGCCTCGCACTGGTCACTGCCCCCTTTCTTTTTTCTATATCAATTATTTGAACAAGTACTGCAGCCGTTAGATTGACGTACATCGTGTGTGCCTTCATGTGTATGTTGATGAGTGTGATTCAGTGCCGTCGCTATCGGGGGGCAGGAGGCCGTGACCCCCTAACGGCCGCTTGTGCCGCTATCCCTATTTTGGTTTACTCAAAATATTGTTTTTGAAACATCACGCAACGACAAGACAACAAACAATGATGGAAAGAAGATAATTAACGTTCAAACATAATTCTCTTTGGACGTTTTCTCGATTCTTTGCGAAATCGCTCGCAACCAACTGCTGTACATTAATCTGACGCAATATTCCGTCTTAATTACACGCCTTTACGGATATGTCGCAGAGAGGAGTAAGCCTGCAGAATGGTTACCGGTCCTTCGTTAGTGATTACGACATGAAACAATACGGTACGTGAAAACAATTTTTTTCTGTTTTGATTTTTAGAGCACACTCAAGATTTTGAGGTCACAGTCAGTGGCGCGACCAGGGTGAAGGGGCTTAAGCCCTCTTTGCCAAGTCACTTTGAAACCTCCAAATACGAGCGTTTAAACGTATTTTAGACTTGACCTGACGTAGGAGAAGGCTGAAAGTGCTTAGCAATTTAATTCTTTTAAATGACTTCTGAAGTTTAGCAATTTAGTTAATCATATGGTTTAAAAAAGTGCGAAGTGTGATTAAAATGGCGTTAAAATCTCTATATTTTTGCTGCATAATCGTAAAAATCGCCCAGCGGCTGGATGCTCCACCTCCAGGCCCCCTTACACAATCACTAAATATTTAGTGACTATGCCTTTTGTAATACGTTTGAGTTGCATCAGTTTGCTTAGCATCACTGGGGCTTAATCAGGCAGTGTTTGTGCAAAAAAACAAAACTTTTGCTTCACTCCTCTTTCCAAAATCCTGGTTTCACGTCTGGTAGCATTCACTGCTGTAGATAGATTTTTCGAGCAATTATGGGCCGCTGACGAAACTAGCTGAAAAAACCTGCCGGCCTTGTTTTACAATTGTGCATAATTGTAGCCGTACAAAATCTGAAGGTCAGTTTTTATAAGCAAACTTTAGTGCCCCCTTACTTCATTTGCTCTAACGACGGCAGTGGTGTGATTGATGAAATAATTAGGCCTACATTATACATACTTCAACTGGTGTGACAGGTGTAGCAACCTTGCTAATAAAAATCGCTTTTTTGTCTTAGATTCTCTACATGTTTTAACGTCTGACGATGTGTGTTTTTCCTGATTCTACGTCTTATATTGTGTTACTATACATTCGCTGTTGTTGTGGTAGTAAAGAGTAAAAAGATTGAATGAACACTGGACAACAACTAAGAGAGTCGGAGCCGAATTACCAAAGTTTAAGGAGTTTTACTTCAGTTATATACTTAACTTTAGTAACCTTTTTTTGGACGTTTTTCGCTTTGATTTTCAAGTATTTTATGATTTATATTGAAAAAACGTGACAAACTTAGTAGCGTATGTCATCAACTCACAATTTAAGTTTGTTAAAAAAGCGAATCGGCAACCCTAATTTGGTGTTCCTACGAAACTAAGTTTAAATCCCAGTAGCATTATTTCTTTCTACAATTAGCTTACTTCTCGGTGTACAAAACTACTGCAGCGACGAAACACTGGTGCTTGCTATGTGGTAGATAACGGCCAAACTGTCAGTTAACTCAGAGCGGTACATGGACATGCTGAGGCGACGCTTCATTCCAGCCATACAGAGGTAGAGGTTTGATGACATAAATGCAATTGTTTTCCAACAGAATGAGGCGCCTTCTCATTATTCCAACCTTCTAAAACAGTACTTTCCAGAGGACAAGTTATTTTCGAGGACAGACAATCCATGGCCTCCGCATTTCCCCACATCTTATTTCCTCAGACTACGTCCTCTGGAGTTACTTCCAAGATCGGTTTACGAAAATAATCCTTCAACAATTGAGAAACTGTTGAAAAACATCAAATGTGAAATCAGGAAATTCCGGGAGACATGTTGGAGCGCGTTATTGACAATTTTAATGAAGGGTGGCAGGTGTCTCAAAAGCGTGGGGCTTGGGTCAAACATTTCAATTACCGGTACTAGGAACTTGAGGAAAAAACTAGACATTTCGCTAAAATTAATGCCTCTACCTGCTTTAAATTTATTCGTTAACTTGGCGATTACTCAAACATTCTAGCGAAAATTACATATCATAAAAAGATACTTTTCGAAATCGGTTTTGTTGAAATGAGAACTACTTAAGGTAATAAAGATGTGCCCCAACCCTTGTTTCACTATTAGCGAAAGTAGATTTAACTTTAGGCAGGGGTATCCCTGATTTTAGACAGTAAAACGGAAATAATAAATATCCACGCAATTTTCTTTCGCTGTTTTGAGGGTCAAGACTACGGTTTGAGTTGGGGTTCGATTCGAGTTTGGCTTCAATTGAACTAAATAGATGGAAACTACCGTAGGGTATATCTATAGTTTACACCAGTACTTAAACTGTGAAATTTTGCATGGAGGGACGCTTTTGAAAGCTTGACCAAACGCATTTAGAATGCGAAAGAACTTCAGCAGAAATTCTGCAATACCGTCCCTGAAATCAAGCGAAGACCAAAAAAAGGTCTTCGCCGCATTTTAGGAACCTATTCGGCCAGAATTTGTGGATTTGTTCTGACCGGCTCTTTTTGGTCTGGTCAACCAGCGCTCAAATCTCGATTGGGGGACGCCAAATCCTCAATTGGGGTACGTGTCCCCCCCTACAATTTAAGTACTGGTTTACACCCTAAAGATATTGAGCTGAAACAGATATTCCAAGAAAGTGCTATGTACATATCAAGAGCATTATGGATTCATTCTGTTCCCACCAACTGCCGTATTAAATCGAATGTGGAGGATAGTTTAGAAGTAAAAACCCTTACATCATTCCAGTATTGCGATGCAGCACATGGTATGAAACAACACGATAGCTTCTCACAACGACCTTAAGTTATTGCAATTGCACTAAAATTTGGTTTTGCAGTTCTTCAAAAAGACACAAGAGATATAACGATTCTTGAACAGAAATTTTATTTTAAAAAATTCGATTCAAGATTAAAACTCTAGGCTGCTAACTTCAACACATCATAATTATTATGAACATCATAAAAAAAATTCGGTTGGTTTTCTTGATCTCATTTCAAACACTAGCGGCACATTGGACACTTCCCCAAGGTTCTGCTGAAGTTGAAACGTAAGCAAGTCGCATGATACCAGCGGAAGCAGAGATCACATCCAATCTATGATATTAAAGTAAAATTAATCAATACGATTTGACAATAACAGCAGTGCTGTCAATTTAATTTTTTCATTAAGGTCACAGTATTTTCAAAGAGCTTAGTTCAATCGTAATCATTTGAAAACCTACTTAAAACGACCAAGTTGGAAGTGCACCACGCACATTACCGTATAAAATTGGCGTTAAACACAGTTTCAGATTCACCGGGTTCGATTTGCATTAAATTCTTTTTTATTCCTGTAAAGTTTGCTTTAAAGTTCCAGTTAAGGGATTAATTGCCATACCCTAACGGTAAATAAAATCAAAGAGTTATTCTGCGAAAGTACATGCTCCAGCGTTAGTTGTCTCGTGTTAAATCACTCATGCAAAGATGTCGCGTTTCTTAAATGCCCTTTTTTTGAAAAATCAGAAAATTGTGCGTTAAAAAATGTTGAGATTTATCCACGTATTTTTCTTCTGCGTTTTACAGGTTTTAAAATTGTGCTAGAAGTGCCGGTATAGTGACGGCTTACTTTTATTTTAAAAAGTTGATTTACACAGCAAACAGGGCCAATTGAGAGGCCGGGGCCCACATCAATTACCACTAGTAGCCTTACATTTGCGCCGAGTTGCACAAAATAAAAATATTTGTCGTGCAACAAACTAGTTCGATCAACTTTTTCGAAATAGGTTAATCCTGGTATTTTGATGTCACAGACACATCTTTTCTCCAAGAGCAAGAAGTGGGTCGGCATGCATGTCGTTCAAGAATTTCGTGACCACCTTGACATTATAATCATTTATGATTTTCTTTCTCTGCTTAAGCCGGGGGGGGGGGGGCTAAAAGACTTTATTCTCCCCCTCCATCTCAGCTAAGTCACTTAGGAAGTTTAACCCAAAACTGTAAGCGTTGAAACAAGGTTTGGACTTGACTTGAGCGTAAGGGGAGTGCTTTAAGGGGCTACGCAATTCAATTCTTCAACTGGCTTTAAAATCTCAGCAAAATTAGTTCTTTTAGATGACTTGTACAAAATTTGATTCAAATGGCGTTTAAATGGCTATGTTTTCTAAAATATTACAAAACTTGCCCAGATCTGGAGGCGAAGCACAGACCTACGTCTGTGATACGCATACACATCTTTTTTTCTCAGCACGCTGCCCAATTGAGACATTTTCAAGCAAAATTATTTGACCACTGGATTAAAACCCCAATAACAAAGTCTTGGTTTCGCGCCTGCGACGACAAACCTATCGAGCATTTTGTTGAAATAAACTTGATTTTATTTTGGACTATCCTAAGAAGACTGTTATATATTGATAAAACTTATGTGTATGAACGACAAGAGCAACATTTCAAGATAGGGCTGTACCGGGTGTACCCCCTTTATAAAAAAAAATTTAAAAAACTTTATTTTGTCCATTATGTGACAGTCTGGTTAGTGCGGATATGGACATATAAAACTTTGGACAAAAAAGAACTTAGTTTTTCATGGATGAAACCTACAAGACCGGACTAATGTTCATATAAAACCCTGGAGAAATTTTGCTTGCCTTCATTTTTTCCTTATATTGGCTGGTTTTGTCGCAGTTCAATATCGTCCAAAAAATTGCAAACCTGCAAGGCCTAGTATAAACTTACCCGTTTTCGTTTACTCGTTGCAGAACTACTTTCGCCGCAAACAAAACTTACTTCGTTCATTAATCCTGCAAACAGTTTATCTCAGAACATCTAAGCTATTCTGATTGATTGATGCATCTTTATCCTCCGATCACGACAAAGCAACGGTGGTTCTATCATATGGACGAATCCGCACATGCTTAGGAATTGATCATACAGTATTTAGAGCTTTGCAGTTGATATTTGACTTATTTCGGTGTAGATTTGCTGCTCGTTCAAAGCCACCAAGCAGAGATCATCATTATTAAGCGTCTTATCCAAGGACGCAAATCCTTGACCAGGGTGCGGGTTGAGCCCAAGATCATGCAATCAGGGTGGTGGTGGTACTACCCGACCCCTTCCGAGGGATGGGGGTGCAGAGGAACTCCGCGACGACCCAACAGTCGGGCCACACCCCAAGGTAAGGACCATAGGTCAAGAATAAAGAGAGAGGAGCCAGAGATAGATTTACGAAGGGGTTCAGAGGCAGGCAGTCGAGGAGGAAATGATTGAGGTCCTGTAGAGGGTGTCCACAGGCACTACAAGCAGAATTCTCCTTCCAACTGATCCTGTGAAGATATGAGGATAAAAGAAGACTGTGGCCATGGCAGCGAAGACGGGAAAGCTCACAGCGAATGGGGCGAGAAAGGAGAAATTCCTCCGAAGAGACTTCGGGGACTTGGAAGTTCAGATGGGAGTGGGAGATGTGACGTCTCCAATTGTGGTATTGGGAATAACAAACTTTGGCAACAACTGGGGGGAGAGGGCATGGGATCGCGTCAGTGGGCAGAGAGGCACCAGCTTTGGCAAGTAAATCCGCTTTTTCATTACCGGGGAGACCTGCGTGACCGGGGACCCATTGGAAGCTCAAGATGGTGTTGTTGGAGAGGGAGGAGGCGAGGGACCAAACATTACAGAGGGACTCAGGCAGGAGATAAGAGGGGGCTGATGAAACGATGGAGAGGGCTGATTGGGAGTTGGTTAGGAAAAGAACTTACTGGAATTTGCACGTCATCAAATGGCTAGTACACCAATCGAGACCTTGCTTGAGGGCAAAGGTTTCAGCTGTGAAGCTGGAGGCAATTGGACCAGTGGAAAAGGACAGGAAATTAACGACGCCTATACCCTCTCGGCCACGCAGCCGACTATACTTAGCAGCGAATGGAAGTCGAAGAGTAGCAGCAGTAGTAAAAGCAAATTTATTTCCAGCCTATACGCGTTGCCGATGGAAGCAAGCAAAGCCATGGCAACGGCCACAGCAAGGATAACTAAATTGACAACCATTTTGTACAAAGCAGCGCGAACTAACAAACTTGACTGGAAATCATCAAGCCAGCTGTACGACATTCCAAAATGATGATACTTGGAAGAATTTATTACTTAAGTTTAGGAACTAAGCGGCGAAAAATTAGACGCAATGTACACGGTGATGCTATGGAATATGGTTGGATACGAATCCATAATCTACTTGTATGTTGTGCAACTGAAATTTCACCTGAATTCCGCAGAATTGCTTTGGCATTGTCGAGACGGCATTGTCACAAACTTTCTACGGAAGACGAAAAGTTAAACGATGAAGGGAGAGCCGGAAGATTTTCGACTATTTTTTCACCCACCTGCAAAACATGAACAAAGTTTGCTGTATTGATTTAAATTAATACAAAAGTTATGGATAATGATGTAGAAATATACGAGGGCAGCCAAAGCTAACGATTTAAAAGGGCATTTATTTAACTTACCGGTAAATCTTTCACTCATGACCAAAAGGTTGGGATAAACCTAAAATGCATTCTCACCAATTTTAATTTTTTACGTCTTGTCGTTTTCAAGATATTGCAGTTCAAAGTTACCTCTTACTTCAGGGTTTCTATTTTGTCAGTATTGTGACAGAACTTTAAATTTTAGAAAGCTGGCTTATCTGTATTAAAAAGCAGCTAATTTTACCGCTCTGAACCTTTACTTTGTTTTACAATAACTCCGCCGCAAAAATTTGGTGAAGTTAGTCTTCACTCAGATCTCAGATCTTCATTCTAACGTACAAAATAATGACAGCGATTCTTTGCCTAAGCCAAATCATTTTCTCAAAATTGTTGGTGTAATATTTGATGACAGACTTGAACCTTGAAAAGCATATCAATAGAGAAATTAGTACTTGTTATGCCAATTTACGTAATTTCAGAATTGTATTTAAAATTCAGCTACTTCATTCTTTGATATTGTCCTACCTTGATTATTTATTATTGCAATGCCTTGTTTTATAACATACCGGAATGTTTATAGCACAAGTTGACAAAAGTTTTGTATGCTGCAGAGAGATATATTTTTGGACTTTGTGGTTCTGCTTCGCCTTTATATCTGAAAAGCCTTCATTTTTTACTAGTTAAATTTCGTATTCATTTCTTAACATTATTTTAATTGAGTTTTTAAGGATGTTGCCACTGTTTGATGCCACTATTTTACACCTTATCACGGTAGAATCAATGAAGCTTATTTCCGTAAAGCCATTTTATTTGAATGTTACTACGGCCACTTAGTCAGATGAATCAACACTTGTTGGTGTTATCTCAAGGGGGTAAAAATTGCAATTATTATTATTTTTCCAAACTGGCGATATTATTTTTGATCATTCATTGAATATTGAGGTTAATAAATGGTGAATTGTTTTAGTAGATGAAAATAAAAAACAGTACCACCATAGTTAAGCTGTGAAGATGTAACAAAAAACTAAGACTTAAGCAGTATTACTGTAAACCAAAATACTTTTTCAACATAAACATTGAAAATTAATGAAAAACGCTGAAAAAAATTGGAAAATTAAATGCTTTTATACTGTAGGACATAAATTGTTTATAATCTGAAAATCTCCTCCAACAAAATGCGAACATACTGCTACAATGTGGTGTAATTTTGGGAGTTGAATCTCACCCAACAGCGCCAATGTAGTAAATAATAAAATCAATTATATTTTACTCCGAAATTTTACTGCTTGGCAGAATCTCCATGAAAATATCACAATATTACTTACTGGTACTGTTCGTGTAGCTGCACAATGTGCAAACTTCAACATTTTTCAGAACACCTGAAGAAACAAAAAAGAACAAAAATTTAACCGAATGAGTTGCATATTGAAAGCTGACTACAATAACACCTTACAACTAAAATGTAAGCTAAAATGCAGCAAGAAAAATCCTGCAACCCATCAAAAACAACTAAAAAAAGAACAGAAGGCAAAAATGCAGATATGTAAAGTTAGGGCAATCGTACAAGATTAGATAGGCATTGACTTTGTCCTTCTAAACCCAGCCTTTCCCAAGATATTCTACTTCAAACACAATCCAGGGGCCTATCTAATTATGATTTTTGTAGGCAACTCTGACTGTCATAACATCGATGACACCAGCTTAATCGACTTTCATCAATCGTAAAGCAATGCCGCAATTAGGATAAGTCATAGCAGGGGCCTTAAAACATACATCTAGCTTACAGTATTGGCCTTCGCTATGGACTAGGCTACTACATTTAAACGTCACGGTAGCCAATAAAAATTATAATTAAAGAGGCCTCTACATGGTGTTTAAAGTGAAATACCTCTGAAATGGCTGGGTCAAAAAGGATAAAGTCAATGCCAAATTCAATTGCCTTTAACTTGAGATACCCACATTGATTTTGCCTTCAGTCTTATTTAAAGGTTGTGCAATTTGCAAGCTAGAGACAACTTTTAACTACGAGTCATGGTTAATCAATCAATTATTGGTTTATGATAAAAATCAATGACATTTTCAAGCAGTTAGTTTTTATCAAGATCTGGACTAAATTGCATTCGCACATTTGTTTAGGCATGCTATAAATTGCCCTTAATTACCAGTTGGTCGAGCGGTAACGCGTTCGTCTCTGGAGCGGTAGGGCAGAGGTTCAAATCTCGAGCCGGTCAAATCGGACACAGTGTTGCCAACGGCTCGCCACCGCTGCGACATTTCTTCAAAAGGAGCTGTGTTGCCTGGGCGCAGTGACGCGGAGATGGGCCCCACAAACTTGTTACACGCTTCGGCGTACTACAGCAAGTATAATGAAAGATTTGATTTGATAAATGAGAGATAGCACTATCTTATTTTAAAAAAATATGATATCTAAATTAAATTTGATGTAGTAAGGAGCTTTCAAAGCTTTACAAAGATCCAAATTTGATTTTCAAAACCTACCATGAAACACATTCAAATGATTTCTGCCAACAATCTTTGAAACACATTCTTTTGTACATGGTTGCATATCACCTACAACAATTTTTTTCTTTGAAACACATAACTTTGTTAATGAAATTAATGCAAAGATTTAAAACATAGATGGGGAATCTTCTTAGTACTGCAAGCCGCATGAATTGCACAACATTGCAGGTGGGCCGCAAAAAATCTCAAATTCCACATAAAATTCAAGGAGCAGAAAAACTCCCAGTAAATGGCTGAAAGTTCTTCTGTTTGGCAAGACATGCGATGTCTGCTGAAGTCGAAGATGTTGCTACTCGCAATAACTGTAATAATGGCGAAGTTATCTCAAGAGAATACTTTTACAAAACTGACGTAAAACAAACATTTGAAACATTTGACATTTGACAAAACATTTGAATGTTTTGATGCTAAGTTGTTTGCTGTGACAAACTTCAGATGCAGGCCACATTAAAATAGAAAGCAGCCCCCCAACTGATTTAAAAGATACTTAACAATTAATCACACCTGTCTTCCCACATTAGTTTTGACAATCAGCCTTTGCTAAAAATTCGTCATATATGTTAAAAATGCAAAAGCTGCAAATAAAATGTTTCTTTTTGGCTATAAGCATGTATAGTCAAGTGGCTTGTTTTGAAATTTTTAACTCCAAGGGCCTTATACTATGGTCTGAGTAAAAAAACAAATATTTGTGTTTCATAAGCCATTCAGTTCATTGTCAAATTTTTATTCGAAATAGGTTTTGGAAGAACATTTCTAGAAACTTGAAAAAATTTTTTTTCTAAAATTATAACCAGATTTTGTATGTGATTGACATTTTGTTGCAAAAATGCAAAGGTGTTGACATTATCGACAACTTGAGCAAGTTGGCGAAAGGTTGCAACCTTCGCAAGCAGTTGCTCAACATCGCTTACTTGTAGGTTGTAGTAACATGACCTACTAAATCACTGACCATATTTTTACAATTGCAGTTTGTTAGGAAATATTGTAAATAGTATATTTGTATGGTTTAGCACCTACTATCAGTCCAAAGAGTAGGCTGTTAGCAAGGTTAGATGCGGAACAGCCCTAGGCTAGCTAGCTTAATTTGGCAGAGTTACTACGATATTGTACTATCGTCAGGCTTTAGGGACACTAAAAATATGCCTCTCTAAATTTCAATATCATCAGTCACATCTGGACATCTAAGGCTGTAAAATTTACAGTGATTTTTCATAGCTATGCTTGATCTCAGAGCTGCATTTTAATGAATTCACCAAAGCAGTGGGCCTATCCCCATGGGGATCACGTCTTTTCGGTGCGACCATTTCGGCGCCACCTATTTCGTAGCCATACGTTTTCTGCACAGATCGTTTTGACGCCAATTCGGTGCTCTTTGACTTATTTAGGGTTTGGGTTAGTGTTAGTAAAAAGCACAGAATATTGGTGCCGAAAAGTCGTGGACCCATCCCCACGACATCTAGGTTTCAAAACAAAAATTTATTCTATGCAGCAGAGTAGAAGCTGCTGTATCAGCATAGTGATTCTTTTGGCTAAGCAACTTTTGCTCTTTTGTTTTAAACTAACATGGTGTTGTTGTTTTTCACAGAATACAGAATAACCTACGGTACTAGCGGGCTAGTTTTGAACGTGTTAATAGTGTTTTTGCGCAATGTTTGTTAGCTTGTTGTTTAAAAAGTAACAATTGCTCGAATACTGGAAAATTCGCAAAAGTTCTTTCGCTGTCTGCTTGGTCGAGACAACTTGGTGAATATAACTGTATTTAGAATTGGTCTCAAGCTATACTGTATACAAGAGCTAAGAAGATAAAACAAAAATCAAAAAAAATTCTATGAAGTTTTGGATTGACCTAATTACTTCTGTGAATAGCAACAAACATGGAATTTTTTCTCCAGAATGTCCACTTAAAAGTCTTCATATTTCTCAAGGTTTGTGACAGTGATCAAGTTGAACTGGAAGAAATAGTTTTGAACTCTCCCAAGTTTTATAATCATGAATATTTATAGTGATTTTTCGCAACAGTCCTATGTAATGAAAATAGAAGTGTCCAGCGTATTATGTTCATTTACTGTATCTTTGTGTAATATCTGAATTTAGTTGTTTGTAAATTTCAAAACATTTCTTCCTGTCTCTTAAAATTTAAACTGCTTTATTATGATGAATAAAGTGATCAAGTATACAATTTCAAGTCTGAAGTTCAATCATTACAATTACAGTCAGTGTAACCAGATCAAATTAGAAAGCCAATAAATATTTTATGAGTAGAAAGTGACAGTTTAATTTTTTGCAGCGTAATTTTTTTTTTTTGTAGTACGACATTTTTTTAAAGATTACAGTATAATGTAAGTATTTATTCATGTTTTATTGTTTATCAATGTAATCAGTTATTATACTTACTGAAAACTGTAAAATTTTGCAGAAAATTGATAAAGTACTGCAGCTGCCAAGCATGTCCATTAATATAGTTCCATTCTCATCAGTCACCACTAAACAAAAAAACTTGATATAGCATTTTTACAATAAATAATTGGACTGGGGAAGGAAGCATCAGTTACGTGAAAATGTGAAAACTAACAACAATTTTATTCAGATGCTGAGTAACAATTTTCACATGAAAAAATCTACATGTTTTTTGTCAGGGGCATACTGTAACCAAAAAATTGCCAAGAAGGGGGGCTTGACCTTACAGCTATAAATTTGTCTGCATCTTACAAACTGTACTTTGGAGCAAAGCCCTTTGAGGTAAACATAAATATGTTCATTACCGATTCTTTGCTAATTTCAAATCGATTCCGAATCAAATGTTTTGATTCCAGTATTTCGATTCCTAATTTCGATTCACTATTTACATATGACAAGATGTTGGTGCTGGTAACGAAAAATTTTATCGAAATCAAAAGCTCGCAGAAAACACAGTAAGTTAAACTCTCTCTGCACAGTATATAAGTTAATCTCTCTCTGCAGTGCGTGCAACGAACACGTTTATTTCCGTCTTTGTCCAAGACGGGAAGTTCAAAATGGTCCCATACATCAGATGTTCTTTTTCTTCCTGCCGCTGAACGCTTCATAATTACCCAGACTATCGCAATCGCATGTAAATTTAAATTGAAGTCTTAATTCTCTATCTGTAAGAACTTTTGTTATGACTAGTATTATGTTATACCTGTCCTTTTGTAACTGAAGATTTAATAACAGTAAAGTTATGGTAACGATCTCCGCAGAAAGACTTTTGCTAATTCAATATCTGACATTTACATGATCGGCGCCCGGCAAACTGCTAAAAAGTAACCACATCTCCGCAATCACAAAAGTAATTGTGACGTTATTGTTTATTTGCACGTGGGACTTGCGAAAAAGTAGTGAGGCGAGCAGGTGGCTTTTTTTTTAGCGCATTTGCAAACACATGCGCTCCTGCACTTGTGACAATACACACGGCCGAGCATGCAAGTGTGCGTGAAAGCGGCGCCGTCTGTACTAACCATCTCTCTAATCATCATGCGAGGCAATTAAATGAAGCTGTTACGTAACAATGCTCGTGATGCGTGTTTATTTTCCGTACAAAGCAGTGCTGCCTAAAAACTTAGCACGAGTATTTCGATTCAGTAGTATCAAAAAAAGATTTTGGATCATTTGGGAATCAGAATCGAAATACTAGAATGAACATCCCTAGGTAAACATGATTGTCGCAACGTACTGGTGCCATACCGCAAGAAAGTGTTAACTAATAAAATGCTCACGAAAGTATTAAATGTTGCACTAAACATCGATAAGCGCTCCACTAGTGAATAAAAAAATGAATCTAGTTTCAGAGGCTGACTTTTTCTCAAACCAACTGCTAGTATTACAGTACTGTGCTAAATTCTGATCCTTCGATGATAGTGCCAAATCATGCAAAAAGAGCTTTGTTTTTTTTGCTTTCTCTAGCAAAGCAACACAGCAATCCATTGCACAATAAGCAAAAACTCCACTGCATAACTAATGACGAATCCAGCTTTTAGATTTACTTGTAGCGTTAGCATTGGGAGTCTTCATAAACAGCACGAAATAGCCAACAGAAACAACTGTTTAAGCTTACTATCGATACCATAACATACTTTTCTGAAAAACAAAAATCACATCATAAAACAAAATTAGTCTAATGCTTTAAATGTACCTGTAGACAATTGGTTTACACTCTAACAAAATAAATCTACCGGTACCATAATGAGACATGGAAAAAAATTTTTGTTTCAAATACGGTAACAGTTATTTTTTCAAAAATACCGTATTTATTCGAGTATAAGTCGCATGCGTGTATAAGTCGCACCCACATTTTTGACATGAAAAACAGGACAAAATTTTTAAAAACATTATTCATTCATTGCAATCTCATAACAAAAAATTTAAAACCATTGAAGTCATCACTGCTGTCACTGTCTTCAAATAGCCCTGTTTACCTCTGGAACATCCTGATCAGCATCCGATCAAGGTGGCAAGTGATGCAACGCATCGTAAGTGGATAAAATAATGATAACTAAACATGTTAGAACATGAAAAAAAGGTGACAGTGTTGAAAGTGCAACGCTACTCGCATGGAAGGCAATAAGTGATATGATCTAATGAAAGGAGACAGTGTAGAATTCGATAGCAAGGAAACACCTCAAAAAATTTCGTATGGCATACAATGCACTTCATGTATTCGTGTATAAGTCGCACCTGACTTTTTGGGTGATATTTTGGTACAAAAAAATGCGACTTATACTCGAATAAATACGGTAAGTGTTTTTTTAATTTGTTTTTTTCTAAACACATTTTTTTTCAAATAAAACCTTTTCCCCCAAAAAATGTTTTTTAAACAAAAAAGTTTTACAGTACTTGGATTAAAACGTTATATAATATTTTCGAAGCTTTTCATCTGACACTTGTCAAGAAGAATCGACAGAACAAACAGCGCAGAAAAAGGAGCCGCCATAGGAAAAAGCCAAACAGTGATTAACTGGAAAAGGATCGATGAGGAGCATCATTTGTGTACACAAACATATAGTGGAAAACATTCTTCATGATTGGAAAAAGTACAATATGAAATCAATTTCTGGGAAACTTTTTCCGCTCTCCTTCCATCTATCTACCTGCTTTTAAAGTCACTTTTATGAAAACTTTTAACCCTACCCTATCAGCTATGCAGACAAAAAAAAATTTGTGTACAGTTTACACCCTAATTGACCCTTTTCCAGCCAATCGCTACTCATCTTTTCCTAAAGGCACTCCTTTTTATGCCCTCTCTATTCTGACAATTTTTCTGGACAAGTGTCACATGAAAAGCGTCGAAAATACAAACATTTTAATGAAAGTAAAACTTTTTTGTTTGAAAAAAATTTTTTGGGGGGGGAAAAAGCTTAATATATATTTGAAAACTATGTTTTTGAAAAAAAAATAAAAAAACTGATATTTTTGAAAAAAAAAACTGTCATTTAAAAACCTTTTTTTAAAAGTTTTTTCCGAACATTTAAAAAAAAAAATTTTTTTTTGCAAAAAAAATTTTGAAAAAAAATTTTTACACCTCGGGCATTTTTTTCACCTCGGCCACCTCATCGGCGGCATCTAAACATATATGTCTAAAAAATCACGGTCCGGGTCAGACATACAAATGGCACCCCCTCCAAGCTCAGGTGGCGCCACCTAAAGCTTCAAGTGGCGCCACCTGTAACTTCAGGTGGCGCCACCTGCAACTTCAGGTGGCGCCACCTGCAACTTCAGGTGGCGCCACTGCAATTTCATGTGGCGCCACCTGAAGCTTCAAGTGGCGCCACCTATAACTTCAGGTGGCGCCACCTACAACTTCAGGTGGCGCCACCTACAACTTCAGGTGGCGCCACCTACAACTTCAGGTGGCGCCACCTGAAGCTTCAAGTGGCGCCACCTGCAACTTCAGGTGGCGCCACCTGAAGCTTCAAGTGGCGCCACCTACAACTTCAGGTGGCGCCACCTGAAGCTTCAAGTGGCGCCACCTGCAACTTTTTTGTCTGACACTTGTAGAAATTTAGGGTTGGGAGTTACAGCTACGATATTAATTTTCGTTTTTTAGCAACACCTTACCGCAGTGTCTGCCAACATTTAACAAATAATATTTAAGTTTACTTAATAAGTTGTAACTGTCACATCCACTTATAACTCTATTGTTTTCTATGAACTGCCAAAAGGGCAAGGGAAATCAAAAATTTGGAAAAAAGTTAATGAAATACGATCTTGAAAGTTACACACAAACCAAAAACCTATGTAAATAAAAGCTGCAGCTTAAATCTAAAATTCTTAACCACCACATAATCTTTCGGGTCGTGCCATCTGAGCTTTGAGCTTTCACACAAAACACAGAACAGACATCAACCATAATGGTGAGTTTGATTTCGTTTTAGAATTTACTTAAACATTAATAAATCGTCACCTCAACTAGTTTACATCCACTGCAATTTTGACATCCAATAACATCCACATTAACTTCATGACTACATTACATTAACCTGTAACATCAACAGCCACCCCAACTTTGTTTCAAAACCACCAACCCTTCAGATGGCGCCACCTGAGCTATGATCTTAACACTAACAGGCATCAATGTAGGTAATGGTAAGACTGTTGGGCATCATCGGCTACACTTACAGTACATTTACAGTCACATCTGATGTCACAAACTGAACCTCAAGTCAGCTTAAATTTATACAAAATAAAATTTCCACACTAAAAAAAGGTAAAATCATACCATACGTTGTAAGCAACAACGTAAACAACTTTATGAATCAGCTGAGAAACAGAGATACATCACTGTTCCACTAGTATTGGGAGGTACAATCCTACATAACACATTAAGTTGCTATTATTATTTCCTACATGACTGTTTGTTATTTGACAGTGAAACATAGCCTACTGAATTGAGAGAAGCTTTCAATAAATTTATTTTTTTGGTGATACTTTGGGAGTATCAAAGTTTTATCCTTACTTTGATAGGGGGCCTAGACCAATAAAAGTCTTTTCGTTTTTGTTTTAGGGGCAATATAATTCATTTCCAGTACCGGTAATTTACTTATAAGCATTAGGCTACATTTTACACCATAAAATAAAACACTGCTCAGTAATTAAAAACAATTCAAGGAATCAGCTGAGAAGCAGGAAAAGTTTTTATAAGATGTCACTGATTCATGGTGGGAAAAACAAATGTTACAGAAAAGATTCAGAAAACAATTCTAGCCAAAGCTTCTGAAGTAAAGCTGAAATAAAGAAACAAGAGATTAAAAATACTTGTATATACACTGTCTGTCCAATTTTATTTACTTCTGAATTTAAACATACCTATACTGTAGTGGATAGGCTAAGCCTAGTGCTATACTGTGGTGGATAAGCCTAGTCCAACCATACAGATAGCCTAACACATCAACCATTACGCCTAATGATTAAGAGTGCTTCTACTTCTTCAGCCTCCGAACAGTAGCCTAGCCTAACTTTCAACCTTCTGAAGTTGCTACACATTACAAAGTAGCCTGCCATACTAATACCGGTACAAGTCTGAAGCTAGGCAATAGTATCTCTTATCTTGATCATTCATCAAACCAAAGCCTGGACAATGGCCAGAAACTTAGAAAGGGTACCAATAATACAGTACGATAGCCTGGTAGCCTACTAATGCAATAGTACAGGCCCACAAGTACGGTAAAAGTAGAAAGGCATTTGCCACAGGTTTTCCAAATAACTCTGTGTCCCACACTACTGATACCTCACCCCCTAAAAATACGGTAATAAGCTATGCCTATGACCAGTACCAGCTAAAGAAATCTACTTGCATAGGCCTAGTCAATTCCCAATTCATCCTCATTCAGCATTAGCCTACACATTATGCCAATAAAACTGCTTAAACACTTCACTGCTTCATTAAACATTAGCCTATCTTCTAGAATTTCTAACATTCACTTTCCATTGCTTCTCAGTTTAGCCTTGTGAGTTGATAAATAACTCAACAAACTCAAATCTCAACTGCCACTTCAATTCTCAGATGGCGGTACGAATAAATTTTGGTACCGCCACCTGTGATTTTGGTACCGCCACCTGTAAACTTAGTTCCGCCACCTGAAGCTTCAGGTGGCGCCACCTGAACTTAGAAGTGGCGCCACCTGAAGCTGCAAGTGGCGCCACCTAAACTAAGAGGTGGCGCCACTTGAACTTAGAAGTGGCGCCACCTGAAGTTGCAAGTGGCGCCACCTGAGCTTGGAGGTGGCGCCACCGCCACTTGTATGTCTGACCCCTGTTGAATCAATGGGCCTATGCGATTGTAAACAAAACAGTAGGCATCACATTTAAGTCTTTGAAAATTATGAGAAAACAGCCGGCACAATGTTATAATTAATAATACATCATTGTCGACTAAATCAAAAGCAATAAAATTTTTTACAATATTTTGGCTTGATAATTGTGACGCCTTCGTTTTTTGTGTTCACCTCGACGATATTTGTTTGTATTTTACGGCTTAATATTTTTAACGACATGGCTAAAATCTTAGTTTTTTTTTGTTTAGAACGGTGGTTATTAGAAAACTTGCAGGAAAAATAGAGCTCGTGTTTATTTCTCCCGTCAAGAACTCCCAGAGTCACAGATTCAGCAAGACTTTCAAGACACTGATTTTTATTGTTACACAGCTGTGCGATAAAATTGATGACAGAATGCCTGCAATAGTGAGCCATAAACTTGCGCGACTCTTTACACGATAAATGCACGAAAATTGTGCAAAAACCTTGATCATATGATTCCTGCCTTAGGGTCTACCGACCAGTTGAAGTCAATTAGGTTAAAAAAAAAAAGGCTTTATTTCACCGGAAATTTTTATCTAGTTTTTTATTAATTCTGACTTAAATCTAACACAAACTCAAATGCTTACTCTAAAACTATTCCCAAATCGAACCCTAACCTAAACTCTAATCTTAACCCCTAAAAAGCAAATGAAAAAAGCGCGGATGAATATTTCTCATTCTCGTTTTATTCTCTTTAAGTTGAATATTTTCGGTGAAATAGTCACTACTTAAAAAAATGAAACAATCGAATTTTGAATTCACTGCGCCGGATTTTCGCGCCAAACTAAAACATAAACAATTTTTGTGCTGCGCCAATAAAGGTGCGAGAACCGCGGAGATTAAGACAAATTGAGTTTGCCTCAATATTTCCACATTCTCCTTGCTCTGCAACTTGTCCTCTAAAAAAGTCTTCGCTGCTCGGGTACCGCAAAATTTTAAGGAATTGTCCCTTTTGTGACATAATTTACGTTGCTTGAGAGCTTTAGCGCCGCGTTAAAGATCATTTTCGTATTTTGCGCCGTTTTGGCGCAAGATGTCGTAAAGCTGCGTGACGAAGAAATCCTGCGGATCACGCAAACTTTCCAATTTGGTTAACTGACACTAATGTACTGTACAAAACAGTGAGATTATGGAACTATGGGTAGGCCTACTACTAACCTAAACAGTAGCATACCCAGGGGCAGGGGGCTGTAGCCCCCCATTGGCCTAAAGAGCATGCAAAATACCCCGTTTTTAGCACTTTTGAGGCCAATTTTTGCTCTAAAAACAAAAATAGCTCCCCCCCTAAT
Source organism: Trididemnum nubilum (assembly GCA_963965965.1). NCBI lineage: Eukaryota > Metazoa > Chordata > Ascidiacea > Aplousobranchia > Didemnidae > Trididemnum > Trididemnum nubilum. The sequence goes on along the minus strand of OZ014481.1, from coordinate 6,483,463 downwards.
GGTATTGGCGATGGCAATTGGTCAAGGAGCTGGTGTGACTTCGAGCAAAAAACTGGGTTTCAGCCTAGCTGAAGACCTTTTTTTTTTTTTTGTTTGGAGATCACCTAAATCTGGAGAAAAACAATCTCAATTTTGGTGAAGAGTTTTTTTTGGAGATCACCAATATTTGGACACAAAAACCGACTCAATCCGATTGAACACCAATCAAAATCTGGGTCAAGATTGTTTGATAGTGTTTCCAGCCTCCAAAACAGCCTCCCCCCCACTGCAAATTCCCATAGGTGGGCACTAGTCCGTTAATAACGAAGCTAACTTTTTCATTAACTCGTTAATCCGTTTAAAAGTTTTTTCATGTTAACGGACTGAATTAACTTCCGTTAAGTTCTGTTAACGGACTAAATTAACTTCCGTTAAGCTCTGTTACCTTCCGTTAAGGTTTTTATCGTTAATATCTTGCACCATTCATTCATCTTACCGGTACAATAAGCTACAGTCTCATAGGTCTATTAATTATTGCTGTTCGCAATTTCCAAAGATTTTCCGTTCGCAGCTTCGTTAGTGCATTTGAACTTATTTTTATCTTGAAATTAGATTGGACCGTAAAACATAACTTCCAAAACACAAAAAGACCACCATCGCTATAAATATTTCCTAACAACCAGCTCAACAGCGTCAATACGTGTTGTAGAAGCGAGTGAATATAAAGAAATGTGAATTACACGCAAAATGTTAAACGAATTAAAGAACTTTGTTAACTTCCGTTAATTAAAGCTGAATTAACGGATTAACGTTAACGGAGGTGTGAAGTTTGTTAACGGACTAGTGGTTAACGAAGCTAACGTTTTACATTAACTTGCCCACCTATGCAAATTCCTGGCTACGCACCTGAACCCAAACCACGCAAACTTAGTCGATGATTTGGCAATGGTTGAGCAGTTTTAAGTAACAAACTTTTAACTTGTTCAAACTATTACTTCAAAATTCGTAACTGCCAAACTTTTACTGCTGAAACCCAAACTTAAAATCACTATAAATTTAATTTTTGGTGGCACAACAACAAAACAACTGCCAGTGTAAAACTTTCAAAAATTGGTCAAACAAAAACTATCAAATTCTTTCTTCCTAGTTGTTGTTTTATCAGATTTTATTTTAGCCAATTGCGAAGAAAGTTCGTGAATGTGAATTGCTATGAATTAAAAATGTTCCGAACAAACAATCCAATGCTTGCAGGAGTAACTTCTTTGATTACTAAGGGATTTATCTCAGATTTCGACATGGACATTCCACGTGCCTGCGTAGTGCGTACGTCCGTACGGCTTAATTTCCTGCTTCTCATTGGTCAGTGATTACTGGTTACCGAGACTGTTATACCATAGTCGTTATGGTTATACAACGCGTGAAGTATGTACAAAGCGCGAAAAGCAGATTTGAATGGCGGCATTAAAATAGCAGAAAGAGAAAGCCATAAATCAATAAATGCGGAATTTAGCCCTTAATAGTTAGCCTAGTGGGAAGAAGTAAGAACGACTAAGGCTTAGTCTTGATTGTAGGCTAGTTGATTTGGTAAAAAGTCTTCCAAATTTTAAGTATGCGTTAGGTCAGGCCTAAACTAACTAGCATTGCAAATGGTAGGCCTACCGTACCACTAGCCTAGACCAGGTCAGTTGAATCAAAGGTGGAGTCCTCGAGGACGTCCTTGGCCTCAAGGACACATTTTGAAGTCCTTGGCCTTGGCCATGGCCTCGAAGCCTCAAGTTCTCCCAAGTAGATTTCTCGTAAGAAAGTAGATTACAGTAGATTATACTGTGGTAGATTTCTTAAGATTACAGTAGAATTAGCAGATTACAGTAGAATTACGGTAGTAGATTACAGTAGAAAGTAGATTACAGTAGATTTCTCCTAAGAAACAGAAAGGCTTTTTCCCCTTGGAAATTTTGCAAGGGTTGCCAACTACTAACAAAATTTCAAAAAGTTCTCGAAAATTGCCCTGTCCTTGACTCGAGGACACTGGACGGCACTATTTTTTTAATGGTTAAAGTTTTGCAGATCAGCTGAAAAATTTTTTTTCTAGACTGCTTTTTTTGGAGATCGCCTGAAAAAAAATTTTGAAAACCTTTTTTTAGAGAACACTTGCGTTTGTGTCCTTGATCTTCGGCCTTGGGCTTGAGCATTCCTATCCTTGGCCTCAAGAGTGTCTGGCCTCAGATTTTTTTTGTGTCCTTGGCCTTGGCCTCAAGCCTTGTGTCCTCGACTCCACCTCTGTGTAGAATATGCCACAGCTGAGCAGTGCAGTGTGAGACAAATGCATTTGTTTGGGTGTAGATGGCCTAACACAAAATTATAGAAATTTATTTGTGTTTTTAAAAGGACATTCAGATGAAAAATTTTTGGCTTGGTTTTCTATTCAAAAATTTCTGACAGGTCTGAAGACTAATTTAACCAAATTTGAGCTTTCTTTCACCTTCCGTTCTCTCAGATAAGACAATTTGCAGTAGATTTCTCCTAAGGAAGTCTTTTTCCCCTTGGAAATTTTGCAAGGGTTGCCAACTACTAATAAAATTTCTAAAAGTTATTAAAATGTTTGTAACTCTTAATAAGTGCTCTTGACAGTGTTGTCAAAGCAAAAAAACTAAAGGGTCCGAATTGTAAATTAGTTGCTTATCAAGTAAATTCAAGTCAACTTTCAGAAAGTTAATCACTTAATGTTCTGTCACAAAATGAGCAAAATGGCAACACTTGAAGTAAGAGAAAAATGTTAACCTTGAATCGTAATATCTTGAAAACAGCACGACATAAAAAGTTCAAGTTTAGTTGGAATGCATTTTTTGGCTTTTACCCACATTTTAGTCAACAGTGAAAAGCTGGCTTGAATGTTCCTTTAAGGGTCAAGATTAGGGTTTGAGTTGGGGTTAAATTTGAATTGATAAAATTTGAGTCAGAATTGATGACAAACTGAAAAAGTACAGTAGATGAAGCAAAAATTTATGGAAAAATAGATTATAGGGCCATTCCTTTTCTTTTTAAGTTATCAGAAAGCATCTATAAGCAAAAGCAAGTCTAGATTGAATTGCATGATTAAAGTAAATCAAATCAAATCTTTCATTATACTCGGTGGATTACGCCGAAGCATGTAACGAGTTGGTGGAGCCCATCTCCGCGTCATTGCACCCGGGTAACACAGCTCTTTTCGAAGAAATGTCGCGCGGTGGCGAGCCATTGACAACACTGTGTCCGATTTGACCGACCCAAGATTTGAACCTCAAACCTCCCGCTCCAGAGACAAACGCGTTACCGCTCGACCAACTGGCCGGTATGATTAAAGTAGTGATCGGAAATTTTAATTTTTTGATTGTCAAATTGAAAAATTTGTAATCTTAATTTTCTTTAGGCAGTTGATAAGGTTACGTAACCGTAATTTTCATTTTCGGAATTAAAAGTTACGTGACCATGTTTGCTGTTCAATTTACTATCTCTCAAGCTGGCATCGCTGCTCGAACCCTAACTCAAATAATAATATCTCTCAAGCTGGCATCGCTGCCCAAACCCTAACTCAAATCATAAGATTTTAGAGAAAAAAAAAAGGATTATGTAGCAAAATAGCTTTATAGCGCAAGTTTTAATATGTGTGTCCAACGGGCATCGATATTCCAACCCTTGGCATTTCAGGCAAGCGCTTTAACCACTACGCCATCAGGGCTTCAAATGCATAGAGTCAAAGTGCTGTATTTAAATCAAATCTCTCACGTAACTTTTAATTTCAAAAAACGAAAATTACGGTCACGTAACCTTAGCCACTACCTTTTTTTTAATAATTGTAGATGTAGTCCATGCTATTAACTACATACAAAGTCTAGAATCTTTGGTAATAATATTAGTATTGCACCAGTCCAGCACAATTGTGCCACTCTAAATGTAATTTGACCTGACCGGGAGTCAAACTGTAGTCTATCGTTTCAGTAGTAGATGCTCTATCCACTCGACTACTGATTGGTTCTCTTCTGACATGCCCACTTTTTCATAATAAATTTTGTTGCTAGACTTCATTTAAGGACTCTTAAAAGGCATATATGTTGAGAGTAAATTTTCAAGTTTTGATTTTCATTTGCTTAATAGCATTGGTATGTAGTTTTTTTGGATTTTTTAGAAGTGACGATTCTTTCAGGTAACTACTGTTAATGTTTTTAAAGTTAAGAGTTTATTAATCGAGTACCACAATTTTAGGAAGAGAAACATTGCTGATCTTTTTCTATTATGTTAATTGTTTGCTATCATATAAACCTCCCTGAATTTTTTGCAGTTATTACTAGTATTGGGACAAGTTCTTATTTGGATTCACAAAATATAAAAAGGCATTAGTTTTTTTAGAATGTTAAACAGCAATAACCTTGCATTGGTTTATAATTACTTTTTCACATAATTAAGTAGTTTTTTGTGTCAAAAAGTTATATGTTTTCATCTTATGACTCAAGAGTAACTATACTACAATAGCACAATCGCCTATTAAAATCAAACAAACTGAACAAACCAACAATTTTTTGATGTTTTATAGATCGACCTATGCATATAAATATTTGGGAACAAAATCTTTGTATTTCAAACGTCCATCTGCTACGGTTCATTATCCTTTGCCTGTAGAAGTGGAAACTGTTGCTAAGGTAATTGATTATATGTTATTCATTACAATCCTGTAACGTACATTACTGAAATAGATTGGTTATGCACAGACCATAAATTTTATTTTATATTTTGGTGAATGTGTTTGCTCATGTTGTAGAAGCTCTAGAATTAGACACTAAACAGTGTTGTTACAGTTTTATTCAAATCAATCATACTCAATTTAAATAAATCTTCTAAGAAGTAGAAGAAGTAACAAATTTATTTGGCCTTAACCACAGCCAACATTGTTCGAACAAACATTCGTGTAACATAACATTAGATAAGGTCAGGGAGCACCAAGAAATGTTACCGTTTTTGAGTCAAGATGCTTCCGAGCTTAAATCATGAACTGCGAGTTATAGTACAAGCAGCAGATATGAGCGTACATTTAAGCAAACATTGCAAAATATGGCAGAAAAATGCAAAGTGATAAAGTTGCTTCATTTAATCGGATTAGTGCGGTATGAGATCAATAACAATTGACAAGATAATCTCTGTACTTTTTTTTTAACGAAGTCCAGGAAAAATTTTTTATCTCAGATGGTATTAGCGACCACTGTTGTGGCCCTTTAAACAATACTTGAGTTTTTGCCATTTGTTTAGATACTCTTGGTAAGAATAATTTGGTTGTTTTTGCTTGTTATTTGTGCAAATCTTCAATTTTAGTAAAGAGCGATTGAATAATACAGTAATTGGCAATTTATTCCAATTTAGTTGGTACGTAAACTTTCCCAATTCCAGTTGATAGATATCATGTAATTTAAGTAGTTTCAGTTGTTTGAAAAGCGGTAACATGGTCAAATTTTCGACTACCTGTAATAGTTCGAACAATATTGGTTAGTCTCACTTCCAATTCTCTCAGTACTGATTTAAATGTAGATCCCCACAGAATTATTTCTCATTGATTTCGACTATAAACAAGACTGTTGTATAACATAAACAAAATATGGTTAGGTACAAGGTTGCGATTACAATAAAACAATCCCGAATATTGTGCAAGTAGCAATGAAAGATGTTTTATTTGAGGAGTCCAGTTAAGCTTATCATTGAGATAAACAGATCATCGAGATATTCTAACAACAATTGGTTAAAGTAGGATAATCATTAACTGAGTTTGCTGCACATTCAGAAGTTGTAAAGTACAAAGCTTAAATTTTTGGTTCTATGAAAGAAATCGTTTTCGTGAAAAGTCAGGTTGATACCTGCTTGACAAGCTACCATCTTCCAGCATAAAGATCGAGCTGATGGAATTAAACTTTTAAATTAGTGATTGATGTAAGTATAATAAAGTTGCGCAAAAAGCTATAACTTATATACAAATAATTATTTACTTACATGTCATACCTAAACGAGCTGAAAAACATACTAATTTATTACTCAAACCCATGTTTGAAATATGGTATTTTTAGTTTGTTTTGTTTTGAAGGGTTATGAAGTAATCCATATTGATGCATTGTATCGACATGGAACTCGTTATCCGAAAAAAGAAAAAGCCACCAGATGGAAGGCAACTTTGCAGAAATTGTCTTTATTTGGTGAAAAAAATATGACGACAGCAATATTGAAAGTAAGATGAAATTGGAAGTGTAGGATAGTTAAGTATCAAATACAGAACTACACTTCTATGTCTTGTGTGTTTAGTGTTTTTATTTTTTGGTGCAATATTCAAAACCATTTTTTGCTTAATTGAAACACCCGCAATGCTTTTGAAAGCCTTTATTTTGCAGTAAGCTAGCAAAAAACTATAGGATGAACTTGCTTTTTCAAAACGATTCAAAGTAGTAACAGAGTGGTACTGGGTGATGCATGGGAAAATTTTTTTGCAGTTTTTTTGGCAATTACTAGCCTAGACAATTAAACCAGATTGTTTCTCTCTAATTGTGTTTCGTATAATATCTCAAAGAATGGAAAAAATTTTGTATGACATGTCATTATGCATTTTTTGCGAAAAGGTTTTTGAAAAGCGTGTATTAATATAAAACAGACAACAAATGTTTTCCGAAAAGGAAGGCTTTATTTCACCAAAAATTTCCATTTAGTTCATTAATTCTGACTCAAATCCAACCTAAACAGAAAATTTTTATTGTTAGACTACCCCCATATGTAACCCTTGAGCAGAAATCTCGTATTACTTTTTCTAGAAAATAAACATGTAGTTTAGTTTTCTTTTTTTTTTCAACATTATTTTTAAAAATCAAAGCTATAATTATATAAATTGCAACTTGGCAGCGGCGTGGCCGAATGGGTAAAGGCGTCGTTTTTACGACGACTCTGATCGCAGGATCATGAGTTCAACCCGCACCCTGGTCACGTTGTTGCGTCCTTGGATAAGACGCTTTACGATAATTATATCTGCTTGGTGGATTCGAACAAGCAGCAAATTTACGTGGGAAGAAGTCAAAACGTCAACAGGAAAGCTTGGAAAATGGTCAACTCCTAAGCGGGAGCGGATTCGTCCAAAGCATAGCGCACCGTCGCTTTCTCGTGATAGGAGGACAAAGATGCACCAATCAATCAATCAACTGCTGTTTAGAAATGGGAGAGTTATTTTCCACTCAACATGTCGTACGCTCTTCACAAAACAGGATGGAGTGAAATGCAAATGCTTGCACTTCAATGGAGTTTGATAACTGGAAAAATGTTTTACAATATTGCGGAATCGTATAAAAAGGGGCGTTGTAATGGTACGATGTGACTTTCTAGGTCGACTTCATTTTTCGATAAAAATTTTTGGGACAGAATCGTTCGTCGTTTGGTTGCGGCGACAGCCTGATTTAAAATGTGGTGTTAACAGGCTTTTGCGCTTAGTTTCAAAGGAGAATTTGCTTTAAATTCTGTATTTCAACGTTGTTTCCAAGATGGTGCGGTAAATAAGCCTTTGGTTTTTTGAGTTGTCTTTTGAGATGAACCAATATTGGAATTTAAAGTTCTGGATGGAATCGAAAACTTTGCCATTGGGTTCTGGGAATGTACAATGTTCAATTTGTTCATGCTACTGCTTGTCCGTTTTTGTATGTTTTTCTCCATGAAAAAGTATGTTGTTTTTTGTAGGCGATATGTTATGTCGATATCTTCATTAACCGGACTGTCACATACTGGACAAAAGTTTTCCGAAAAAAAGTTTTGTAAAAGGGTGCAGCCCTATTTTGAAATATCTCTTTCATCGTTCATTTACACACAATTTTTATCAATATGGAACAGTGTACGTATGCAAAATATGGCTGATAAAAATGCGGACAAAAAAGCACATACTTTTTCATTGAAAATCAAAAACGGATACTGTGTAAATCCATCCAAATTTATTGATCAAGGCTTACGCCTATACGCATCCAGAAATTATTTATTCAAAATATTCGTACGCGAACTAATTAAGAAATTCTATAGTCCTTGATTTATTTATTTATTTAATAAAGTAACATCTGTTTACTACCATGTGTCATATCATTGTTCCACAAATCGCAATTGTAGTTACATTTTATTCACCAAGTTGCCTTGCCAGGAGACAGCAAAGGGACCTTTCGGTCTTGGAGTCAAGCTGCCACCTGCTCATTGTCTACCACACACGGTGGAGGCTTCACACTGTCCCTTTAATTGCTGAACGTCAAGCAGAAAAGCTGTGAATACCAATTTTTGTAGTCTTTGGCTTGACCCGACCAGAAATCGAACCCGAGTATGCCATTTCAGTAGCAGACGCTCCATCACTCAACTACCAAAGTAGCCTTTTTGTCTCAGTTTTTAGCACTTGCACATGCGATTAGCGAAGTAAGACGTTGCTTAACGTAAAAGATTGACAATTGCTCTTTTCATAGTTTAGATTTCACTTTTCTCGTCTACTGCAGTCCAAAAGCTAGAGTTGTAGCAAGTGCTGATTCTTTTATCTCCTCGCTTTTATGCAAGTTTACAGACTACTCTGAAGAAGGTAAATGCAGAAATTGATGCGATTGTTTTGCTTGCTGTATTAAGCCGAAGCAAGTAACGAGTTTGCGGGGCCCATCGCTGCGTCATTGCGCCAGGCAACACAGTTCCTTTCCAAGAAATGTCGCTGTGGTGGCGATCCGTTGGCAACACTGTATTTGATTTGACCGGCCCGATGTTTGAACCTCACCGCTCCAGAGACAAACGCGTTACCCCTGGAGATTGATACGAGTTAGATCTGGATTTTGACGTGACGGGTTTGATGCGAAGCGTTTTGACGTAGCATGATTTATGTGCATCAAAACACTTCAAAACCGGTTGCGTCAAAAGGGTCACGGACCTGATACCGTATGGGTTAATATATGCTTGGTGTTTAGTTGCAGCTGTCTTGATCTCTCCAGCAAGTGATAATGTTCTGTAGAATAAATAGAGCATCATAGATCTTAGCGATTTGCTGAAGAATTCCAGTGAAAAGTGGCCATTTTTAATCTACTCAAAACTGTGTAGTGTGCATCCATTGTCGCACCGGTGGCAATAGCTAATGATTTGTTACTTTGTTAGTTGTATCGGTATCTTAATGATTTCTGTGTTCAAAACGTGGCAATTTTTTACCAGCTGAGCAAGGTTACCGCTCATTATTTATTAGACTGCCAAATTTAGCCTAGTTTCGATGCTCTAAACTTATTTGAATAACATATCAACTTCAAGAACGCTTAAGCCTCGGGCCACTTGCGTTAATCAGCTGCGATTAATACAACTAAAATCATTTGTGATAGCCGCTTTAGTATATGAAATAATTTTAAAGCGAAACTAAAACTTACTAAAATGGCTAAATCCAAAAAAATATCTGAAAATGGGGATTTCTGTGTTAGATGTGGGCCAAAAAAATTGCTATATTTGTTATGTAAAACCGTTGCTGTCAGTGTGCAGCACTGTTCTCAGAAATGAAGCCATCAAAGCCTGAGCGTCACGTGCAACAGAAGCACCCAGATGCCAGAATGTGTAATTCTACGTGTTTTGTTGGATGATTACTTGATTAGTCGCAGCAAATCTGTGATGGCTGTCCAGGATTTCTTGAAGGGCATGCAAAGGGTCTGCAATTACAAAAAAAGTTAAGAACCGCTGATGTAGAGCAAGATGCGATTAGATTAGCATAACCTTATAATGTAGACTTGCTACCGTACAGCAGTAAAGTGGGTACTACGCTATGCAATTGCTGCGTTATTGCTTCATCTTGCCAAATGACGGTCTTGCATTTTATTATGTGCTGTGATGTTTAGCCAATCCCAGTACGCTGAAATTTCAATTGTGTTATCTTGTTTAGAAGAGAATGAATGCGGTTCGTATAATGATGCTAAATATCTGCCAGAACCTTCTCCGGAAGAAGTATTAAGATATCAAAAGATGATAACAAATGTCAAACGCAACTACATGAGAGCTTTTGACGATTGCCAACAGTAAGTTCAATAATGTAGCTGTTGTGTAATACTACCTGACCCCTAATGGCGGCACGCGCTTTTTGGAGGGCAGAAAAGTGGATTCTTTGTTTTTCGGGATGTAAGAGGCAACTAATAGGGGCCCATCAGCCTTTTTCGGGTCATAAGAGCTAATAGGAGCCCATCTGCGGCAGCAGCCTGTGTTGTCATGAGAAAATGGCCGTTTTCTCTTCCAGGTTCTCCAGCCCAACTTGGGTTTCTTGGTGGAGCATTTGCGCTGCACCATGCTCTCATCCAGAGGAAAGAGCCGAGCAGATTCAACCAATTAATTACTACCGACGGGTAGAGGCCTGCTCCGAGTCATGACTGACCTGCCAATTCATGGTTTGGAAAGAGGGTAGAGAAAAACTGCCGTAAATGACACTGCTACTAGTCTGAACTAGCATACTGGTCTGAGAAACGAATACGGCAAAGATGTGCAGCTAAAAGCATGCATAATGCAAATGCGTATTTCGACCGCAGTTTAGTCTCGGTATCTCTGACTTCAGTGAAAAGATTGAAGCTAGGTCTTTCGTTAACATTTTTAAATATTTCCGTATCGTTGTTGTACCGTTTTCGGTAAACTATGATGCTGCTAATTAGGTATAGTTCACATAAGATGTCATAAGTAAATTCCAAAACGTTTGCAAAAGGATCGCTAGCTTTAATGTTTTTACTGAAGTGAAATCTTCCCGGCCGCTAGGCTTTGTACATGCTCCGCAGTTTCTGTCCTGAAGACGCACCTCTTCGATGGGCCGCTCATAACTAAGCCTTTTGGCCTTGTAGGATAGCGCATGATTTTAATAAATAAACGTTCAAATGTTTTGACCTTAAAACGCTTAGAAACTTAGCCATATGCGAAACGTAGAAAGAGGGTAGGTAGGCTGATAGCGATACAAATTGCAGAAAAAAAAAAGTAGGCACCCAGTAATTAAACCTAAATATAATTAAAAATGCAATACGAACTGCTTGTTTGAAACCTTTTTGTTGATCGTTAGTAGGAAGCGCAATTAACTATAATCGTACTTAATAAATTTTGTGAAGTAGTGTGATTGCTTAGTGATGCAGCATATCTAATTAAATGAATAAAAACTTGATGAACATTTGTTTTAGACTTAAAACAAAACCTCACTTAAACACTGCCCCAGATGATAGCTTTATATGGTCTTCACCATTCTTGTTTTTTTTTTTTTTTTCAGATATGTTCGTTTCATTGAACATTCCCACGCAGCTCACTATGAATATCATAAATTTCTTCGTTCAGAACATTTCAGAAAAATCCAAAACTCTCTGTTAAAGAATTTTCCAGGTTAACTGACATGAATTAATGTCAAAAGCTTGAATTACGCATTTCTTAACAATAGTAAGTGTGGTGTAAGATATACGCTCGGTACCCAGAACTAAATTTAGATAATGCCGAGCTTCCTGCCATTTTTAAAATAAAATTGAAAAAATTTGTTGCCTCGGACGCAGGGCCTAGTAATTGTAATTGCATTTTAACACCTGGTTGTCTTGGCCTGGAGACAGCGAAGAAACCTTTCGATCAAGCTGCCGCCTGCCCACCTCTCTACCACATACAGTAGAGGCTTGTCCTGTCCCTTTTAATCCTGAATGAACGTCAAGCAAGGAAGCTGCGAATACCCGTTTTAATTGTCTTTGGTTTGATCCAACCGGAAATCGAACCCGGGTCTATCGTTTCAGTGGAAGACACTCTATCCACTCGACCACTAATCGGTAAGTGCCTTGTGGTAGTTCTTGGTTAGTAGCGATTAGTGTATGTCTCAAAGACTCGTATTGACTTTGTTTGTTTCAGGTGCTTCCATTACTCGCGTTGATGTTATTGCTCTCTTCCAAACGTGCTCGTTTTTACTGGTGCTTCATGAGAACGATGATATATGCAAGTTGTTTACAGAAGAGCATATGCATGTGAGTTTTGCTGACTTTTTAAGAAAGGTTGCCTCTTAGACTTTTGTCTGATAATTCCTGAATTTATCAAAATAACACCACTAAACTAGAAACCCCGGAAGAGCATTACCGCGTAGATAGTGAATGAAAAAAAATCATCTGATGTATTTGTTCGATGTTTGGATTATTGAAAAACTCCGATTTTTAAGCTATTTGTTTTTTTACTAAGTTAATCGATTCCTCACTTGTAGAAAAGACATAACTATTGTAGCACTAACGTTTTATAAGTATTGTAATCGCAAGATTTCAGAAAAATAATGATGCAAACTTTACAGCATTAAAATCAATGGAATGTATTCTAGTTTTCAAAAAGTTCTTGTTTTTTCAATTACTTGCGATAAAGCAATTGCTTATTTTAGGTGCTTGAATACGCCAGTGATTTGCGACAGTATTACGTAACTGGCTATGGTTTTACTATCAACTATCAGCTCTCCTGTCTATTGTTGCATGATATTGTGAGAAAACTTCACGATGTTAAAGCTGCATTAGATTCTAATGACTGGTACGTATGTCAGGTTACCGTGTTTTGTTCATCACGTTAGAGATAGGGGCCCGAAGAATCATAATCATATTAATGTTACAAGACACTAGTGATTGAAAACATTGGCACCTATCGCTTTGCTTATTTTGAAGTTCTGCGTTCTAAATATTTTTTCTATTATTATCAATGCATGTCCGATTGTTTGAAATTAAGTTTACTCTGAAATCAAAACTAGATGAGGTGTTTGTTGCTTCAAAACTAGAATATTGCTTCTGTTGTTTTGATAAAATCTAATCAAACAGTCTCTAAACATTAACTACCGATATCGTTCTCTTAATGCAACTGCTTTTACTTCAGGAAGCCATCAGTCGTCCTGAGATTCGGTCATGCGGAGACGCTCATTCCTTTTCTTTGTTTGCTGGGATTGTACAAAGATGTTATTCCTCTGACGGCTGAAAACTTTCACTTGCATAAGCAGAACACTCGGGCGTTTCGGTAAGTTTTTCAACCCAAGGATCTATTGGTGAAATAAGAAATTGACAAAATTAAATGTACTACAAACCAATAGACGAACTGCTTTAGTTTTGTGAGCTGGTATCAAATCAAATATAGTTGCTGGTTAGCCTTAACCGGTATAGCGACGCCTGCAGGACAAATTGTACCTACATTTTGCATCACAAATAGTACCCTAGCCTACCTGTATTAGCGATCGACTTGTCAGACCTGGCGTAGTTACTAATATCATTCGGCACGACTGTACCAACTACCAACATTGAATTTCATAATAGGAGAACCGGTCCGGATATAGATTAGGGTGTTTCATTTTTTCACCATTTTCGATTTGAAACACGTTCGGGGTCGCATCTGATAGAGTTTTCGACACTGATCGAATGTGCAAATTTTTTTCGTTTATGACGTCATTAAGAGGTTTCAGCGGGTCTTTGAAGTGACGTCATAACGCATTTTTGCAAATTTTTCGTATCTCGAAAACGGCGTACGTTAGAAAGCTGGGAGTGGTGTCAAAATGCGCAGAAGAGTCGATTTCCTATTCCTCCGCCAGAGACTAAAATGGCGTATTTCTACCAGAAAAAAGTTATTCGAAAAAAACAAAATTTAGCGTAAATGCTGTTATGACATTTACGTCTATGCCTACTGATGCCGGCAATTCTTTTATTGTTTCGCAATTTAATATTAATCATCTTCTTATTGTACCGGCAATAGTAGTACTGTACTGACCTACACGATATTCCATGGAGCAGATTGTTAGAGCTAGACGTAAGATTGCGGGAGCCGAGATATTGAGCTATGCTGGGTGGCAACTTGATCTGTTTTCTTTTTGCGTTTTTCAGTTGCGAGTACATCATTAGTTTGGTTCAATATGGGATTATTTCGCTTAATTTGCAAATTTTTATTACCTGGTTTCTACAGAATGTCCTGTTCACAAGCATATGATGGTTTATCTATACGGTATTGGAATGGGGGTGGTCACTGGCCATTGGTGTAACTGATGGGAGAAATTTGCCCCCCACATGTGGGCCCCTTCTGAAACATGCGCCCCCCCCCACCTTAGTTGCAACGAATATCTCAAAAAAAGCAAGCAACAAAAGAGGAAAGGGTCCCCTTTTAAATTCTGCTTGAGACCTTTTAAATTGAGTTGAGCTCTCGTTGATCACATCTTACTTTTGGGGACTGCGGTTAATTCTACTAAGTTTGGTTTCCAAGGGTAGTCTGCAGTAGGCCTAAAAGAAATTTAAAGATGGTTGTTAAGGATCGGATTCTAAAAAGTCGTTGGTCAAGTATGTGAACTCAGAGACGAATAAATTGTCCCTTAAGATAGATCTCATCAATCACTATTATTATTCGCGAAAGTGATACACGGTGAATCAAAACCAGAGTTTTTGAATAAAATGCCTGGTTTTAATGACATAATAAGAAATGAGGGAGTGAATGACAGCTTCTGGATATGGCAAGCTGCCAGGTTACTAATCATCAGCTACAGTCGAATCCAAACAACATTTAATGATGTGGTGGCAAAGTTTGAAGGAGCAAAGAAATGGGCAAAAGTTCATAAAAGTGTAACGACACTAGTTTCAGACGAATGGTTGGACAAGATTTATAATATATGCAAATGTGAGATTTCAGAAAAACCAGAAGTATTCAACGACAAGATTTCATGTTGCTCCCGACGGGAAAATAGAATTCTGAAACAAGAGTTAACGTTCTTGAGTGATCAAAAAGCTTGTCCAACCATTTCTCTGAACTGAAGTCGTTACACTTTGATAAACTTTTGTCCATTTCTTTGCTCCTTCAAACTTTGGTACCACCTTATTAAATTTTGCTTGGATATGACTGACGCTGATGATTGGTTACCCTGCAGCTTGCCTTATCCAGATGATGTCATCTACTACCTCA